>PVJS01042034.1:0-17689 GCA_004027185.1 Glis glis | reverse complement strand
ATCCAGGTTCGCCGCCAGCTTCAGCTACTTAGTGAGGCCCTCCACAACTTAGTGAGACCTTGTTTCAAAATAAAGTATAAAAAATAGGGCCAGGGGTGTAGCGTGGAGGTAGAATGCCCCTGGGTTCAATCCCCAGTACCAAAAGAAAAAAAAAATAAGGCCTCATGCAAACGGCTATAAACTTATCTAGCATGCAGCTCCCTTCCCCCGCAGCCACTGCACCGTCCAGTCTCCTTTTTCTTTGAACTTCTAGAGAACTACAGTTCACATTGTTCAAATTAGTCCTATTTCACAGTTGTCTGTGGTGTTTGGTTTATATCACAAGCTCTTTGAGGGAAGGAATAAAAGGCTTAGAAGATGAGTAAGATCTTCCAGGTAATGAAATACAAAACAGGTGGAGATACAGCCAAGAATGTTCCAGATGACTGTGAGTGGGAAAGTGGAAAATGAAGTGTTATGGGCTGAACTGTGTCCTCTTAAAATTTATGTGTCAAAGCTCTAACCTCAACACCTCAGCATGTGATTGTATTTGGAGAGAGGGCCTTTAATGAGGCGATTAAGCTAATGGGAAGCCATTAATCCAAGATGGCTGTGGGCTGTGTAAGAGGAGGTTTGGACACAAAGATACCAGGGACGCTCATGCACAGAGGAAAGGCCACGTCAGGACACAGTGAGAAGACAGCCATCTGCAAACCAAGGACAGTGGCCTCAGAAGCCAACCCTGCCAACCCCTTGATCTTGGACCTCCAGCCTCCAGAACCGCAGGAGAAAAGTCCTATTGTTTAAGCACCTCAGTCTGCAGTCTTGTCAATGCCCCGCAAACTAATACATGAAACAGAGATGTGGACAAACTAAAATTATGAATTTAGTGAAAATAATCAAAACCATACTTGCAGGCTCTGAACTGTCTGAGGAAAAGTTTCTGACCGTATAACTTGATAAAGGAGTTGGAGTTCAAATTGTCTAGAAATGTAAACGGACACATCTGTCTTTGCAAATTTGTCAAATATCAACTGTCTTAAGAAAGTTCCTAACCGGGTTCAGTGGTGCACGCCTGTAATCTCAGTACTTGGGAGGCTGAGACAGGAGGATCACAGGTTCGAGGACAGCCTCAGCAAGTAGTGAGACTCTCATCAACCTAGTGAGACCCTGTTTCAAAAATAAAAATAAAATAGGGCTGGGGGTATAGCTCGGAGGAAGAATATCCCTGGGTTCAATCCCCAGTATCCCAAGAAAGAAAGAAAGTTCCTGGTCAGGACTTATAACAAAAAGTTCAAATTGAACTCTGCTATGAAAACTGGAGATAAAAATAGGACACAAAAGCCGGGCGTGGTGACGCACGCTTGTAATCCCAGTACTTTGGGAGGCGGAGACCGGAGGATCCGGGTTCGTGGCCAGCCTCAGCGCGCATGTGCGCGCGCACTATCGATCGATTGATCGATCGATCTATCTCTCCTCTCTCTCTCTCTCTCTCTCTCTCACTCACTCTCTCTCTCCCTAGTGAGGCCCTCCGCAACTTCGTGAGACCCAGTTTCAAAAATAAAGCATAAAAAAATAGGGCCGGGGGCGTAGCGTGGAGGTAGAACGCCCCTGGGTTCAATCCCCGGTACCGCAAAAAAAAAAAAAAAAACAAAGCAATAAAAAGGGCTGGGGGTGTATCCCGGAGGTAGAATGCCCCTGGGTTCAATCCCTAGTACCACAGAAGAAGGAAGGGAGGAAGGGAGGGAGGGAGGAAGGGAGGAAGGAAAGAAGGAAGGAAGGAAGGAAGGAGAAGGAAGGAAGGAAGAAAGGAAGGAAGGGAGGGTAGAGTCAGAGGGTGGTTGAAAGTGGGGGCAGAAAATATTCACTTCCCAAGGGCTGTGCAGAGAGAGCCAGCCCCGGCCCCACGGTGCTTCCCGCCCCCACACCAGCAGGTAAGGTGTGACCCACAGTGGGGTCCTTCCTTGCCTCGTGAGGAATTCTGCTCTTAGCAACACCTTTGTGCTGCTTCTCTTTCCCCTTTTTCTTCCTGACCCCAGGGAAAGGTGTCCTTCTATTCATCCTCAGGAGGGTGTCACCTGTCCCTGGCGCAGTTGCCCTACATGAGCCTGTGGCTTAATCATGACCCAGTGGGCACAGCAGAGGAGAGCCCAGCAGCATTTGCAGGAGTGGCACTTGGCAGCTGGGGGTGGGTCTCCCCAGAACATCAGGATCCCCTGGGGTGCCAAGATGCCTCCCACCACTGCTCTGGGCCTGCCCGCCCTCCCCCGCCCTGTCTCCGTGGTCCCTCTCCCCTCCTAGGCTGACTCCCTAAGTGCTGCTTTCAGCTCCACGCTGAGGCCTGGCGACAATTCCTGCCTCTTCTTCCAAGTGTCTTCCCACCACCTAATTACGCCCTAGGCGCTTCTCTTTCCATCTGTATCTGCACCTTCTCGGGCCTCTCCTCCTGCTTCCAGGTTGGTGGCTCATCAACATGTCCCCAGAGTATTTTGGGGAACAGAACAAGAAGGAAACAGAAAACCAAAACCCACCTTGTCACCACCGGACCCTGATGACCCTCAGTCCCTTGTGGTAACTTTCTTTTTCTTCAAACATTTTTTTTTACAGTACTGGGGATTGAACCCAGGAGTATTCTACCTCTGAGCTACACCCCCAGTCCTATTTTTTATTCTTTATTTTGAAGCAGGGTCTCACTAAGTTGTGGAGGGCATCACTAAGTTGCTGAGGCTGGCTGCAAACTCGGATCCTCCTGTCTCAGCCTCCCAAGTACTGGGATTACAAGCGTGCGCCACCTCACCCAGCTTCTCCTAACATTTTAAGTTGGCTGCCAAGACCAACAGAGATGAAGGTTTGGGGCTGGGGGTGTAGCTCAGTGGCAGAGCTATTGCTTGGTGTGAATGAGGTCCTGGGTTTGATTCTCAGCACTGCAGAGGAAAAAGATGTTTCTGGTTTTAGACCCTTTATCCCCCGCCCCCAGCCATGAAATGTTAGTGAGCAGTGAAATTGAAATACGGAGGGCAAGAAGAGAGAGGAAGAGAGCTGTAAAATTCTCAGCTCATTCAACTAGGGGTCTGTCAACAGGGCTTCCTCTTTTAATTAATTAATTAATTATTTTGTAGAACTGGGGATTGAACCTAGGGGCATTTTGCCTCTGAGCTACACCCCCAGCACTATTCCATTTTTTATTTTGAAACAGGGTCTCACTAAGTTGTGGAGAGCCTCACTAAGTTGCTGAAGTTGACCACGAACCTGTGATCTTCCCGTCTCAGCCTCCCAAGTACTGGGATTACAAGCATGCGCCACCACGGGCTGCTAGGGCTTCCTCCGTTGCTCCACCTCAGGATTCTCACCCTGGACTCACCCTGGACTGCGGTGGCTTCCCTGGAAGCTCCTCCCCTCCGTGAAGCCATTGGCAAACTTCCAGCCACATTGCTGCGTCTCATTTTCCTCCAACCACACCTGCTCCCGGCTCTCACTGACCGATGGCATTGCCTGCGGCTCTGCCCAGCACCTGGTTTCCAGAGAACTGCAGTCAGATGCCCTCTGCCCCCCAGAGTCATTTCCAGGCACTCACCCTCCTGCCCCCGCTTCCCCTGGGAGTCCATTGTGATTAGTTAATAGTTCTGCCTGTCGCTCTTTATTTCTTTCAGGAGAGTGACGTCCCAGGGCACTGATCCACGTCCACTCTGCCAGCCTGTTGGTTGTACAGATCTAGCCCAAGAGAGAATCTGTGTGCTTGGCACATGCCAGTGGGTACTCCACAAATAATTATTGAATCTTAATCTGAACAAAAGAACTCAGAATTTAGACAAGAGAGAGTTCTGATGTTTAAATATAATTATTGAGTCTTAATCTGAACAAAAGAACTCAGAGTTTGAATGAGAGAGAATTCTCATGATTATTATTTTTTAATACAGTCAATCAGATCTGGGCATGGTGGCGCGCACCTGTAATCCTAGTACTTGGGAGGCTGAGACAGGAGGATTACAGGTTGGAGGCCAGCCTCAGCAACATGGTGAGACCCCGTTTCAAAATAAAAATTAATATAAGGCTGGGGGTGTAGCTTGGAGGTAGAATGCCCCTGGGTTCAATCTTTAACACCAAAAAAAAAAAAAAGCAGTCAACCAGGTATTTATTCAATGGTCATTAAGGTCCAGGTGTTAGAGACTTGGTCCCCAGCATGGCACTCTTGGGAGGTGGTAGCACCTGGGAGAGGTGGGGCCTAGTGGGAGGTCTTTGGGTCCCTGGAGGTGTGCCCTCACAGGGGACTGTGGGAACCCCGTCTCTTCTTCTCCTTCATCTCGACCACGAAGTGAGCTGTGTTGCTCCACACGTGCTCCCTCTGTGATGTGCTCCCTCGCCACAGGCCCCGAAGCAGTGGGACAACCAGTCATGCCAAAACATCAAAAACTGTGAGCCAACGCAAACCTTTCCTCTTTTTTTTTTTTTATTGTGAAGCTGGGGATCGAACCCAGGGGCCTCCAAGCGATACCCCTCAGCCCTATTTTATTTTTTATTTGGAAACAGGGTCTTGCTAAATTGCTGAGAGCCTCACTAAGTTGCTTTGAGCCTGCGATGCTCCCTTTTCAGCCTCCCAAGTCCAGGGCTTACAGGCGTGCACCACCACGCCCGGCCTAAACCTCTCCTCTTCAAGTTGATTATCCCAGGTATTTGCTATAGTAACAGAACCTGAACACAATGAGTTTGGGAGCCTGTTTGCGGAAAGGCCGGGCAACACAAAGAATCCTGGGGGTAGCCCGGAGTTTCACTAGTCTTCATGACTCCCTGGCCACAGACCCCGATTTTGATTTCATAACCACACAAAATATGAAACCTAACACCACTCCTAACCAATGTGGTTTATTATGTAAAATGAGTTCTAAGATCTTCACTTAAGACCGGGGACTAGAGACTAGGAAACCTTTGTTTAATCCTGGTTAAATCCTGCAGGTATGAGGTTGACTGTGCGACTTTTTCGTAAGTACACGGGACAGCAGAATCCTGTACATGGAAGATCCATGGAGACAGCACTGGTTACTTCTTTTTCAAAAAGAATAAATAGAAAACTCAGACACCACATGCTCAGACCTCAGGTTCCCTTTCGGGTTGTATGAAACCAACCCAGTCATGACCACATCTGAAAACACACTCTTAAACCATTCAGACACAATAGTGTAGAGAGTATAGGGCCTGAGCCTCTGGTCCAAGTCTTTTCTCAAATAAAGAAAGGTGGGGCTGAGGGTGTAGCTCAGCAGTAGAGCGCTTGCCTAGCATGCGCAAGCCCCTGGGCTTCATCCCCAACACTGCAAAGAAAAAAGAAATTCTGCTGTGAGCAGTGGTCTAGTTACTTGGGAGGCTGAGGTAGAAGGATCACTTGAGCCCAGAAATTTGATGCCACCCTGGGCAACATGGTGATACCCCAGATATATATATATGTACACACACATATGCATTTCAAATTTCTTCTTCAAATATTCTTCCTATTTTATAATTGTTGACTTTGAGGTGGGGATATTGCAATTATATTGATTAACACTTAGATCGAGTGGAAAATGTCATGGAGTTTTTTTTTTAATTAGAAAGCAGAAGCTTGATTTTTCTTTTATTTTGATACTGGGGATTGAACCCGGAGCGTTCTACCTCTGAGCTATACTGCAGCCCTATTTTATTTTTTATTTTGAAACCGGGTCTCACTAAATTACTGAGACTGGTCTTGAATCTGTGATCCTCCTGTCTTGGCTTCCCTAGTACTGGAATTACAGGCGTGTGCCACCACACCTGGGTAATTGTTTTCTTAAACTAGTAAAAAATTGTCTAACATTGTACTTCACACAATGTATAAGGTGGAAAAAATTGGCCAGCTGCTTGTATGAGGTTCGTAAGGGATTCACCACAAGATGGCAGCATGCGTTGGCAGTTCATGAAAATGCTTTCCTTGTGTATAAGGTTTGTGGCAGGCTAGGCCCTCCTACTTATGAGCACGTGGCTCGCTGATGATATTTAGATGGAGACAAAAGTCTGAATTGCTATACGAGTTTGTGGTGGCTGAGCCTTCCTCTCACGTTCTTTATATCCACTCTACCTTTCAACCAAGCCTTTCTCGGAACATGCTATTGAAGTCACACCAAGCTGGCACCTGACATATTTTGAGGAGGAAGTGGCTTAGTTAGTTGGTCTCTGAAAGTGTTACGTTTCCCCTCTGCTCCCACTGGAATATGTGGGAGGGTTATGTGCCAGGTCCTCTCTCTATTGTGTGTGAACCCAGGGCCTCGTGCATGCTAGGCTACGCTCTACCACTGAGCCATGGGCAGCTCTCTATTGTGTTTTGTTGTTGTAGATTTGCTTAAGCACCAAACACTTGGTTTCCTTAGTTCATCTGTGGGAAGATTGGCAGCAAAACTAGAAAAGTCTGTGGAGCTTGTGACACCCATTCCTTTCAATTGTGTGTGTGTGTGTGTGTACATGCACAAGTGTGATACTGGGTATTGAACCCAGGGCATTCCACCTCCAAGCTATACCCCCAGCCCTTTTAATTTTTTATTTAGAAACAGGGTTTTGCCAATTTGCTGAGGGTCTCTGTAAGTTGCTGAGACTTGTCTTAAACCTGCACTCCTCGTGTCAGCCTCCCAAGTACTGGGATTATAGGCATGTGCCACCACACATAGCTTGCCTCCCTTCCCTTCCCTTCCCCTCGTTTCCTTCCTTTCTTCCTTCCTTCCTTCCTTCCTTCCTTCCTTCCTTCCTTCCTCTCTTCCTTCCTTCCTCTCTTCCTTCCTTCCTTTTTTCCTTCTCTCCCTTCCCTTCCCTTCCCTTCCCTTCCCTTCCCTTCCCTTCCCTTCCTTTCCCTTCCCTTCCCTTCCCTTCCCTTCCCCTCTTTTCCCTCCCTTGCTTCCTGGAACCCAGGGCCTCACACATGCTAAACCTGCATTCTACCACTGAGCTACACCCCCAGCCCATGACAATCATTTCTGAGAATGGAAGGATGAGTCTGAACTCCAAAGCCAAACCACAGCCTCTCACTACACACATGAAAGCAAGTGGAATACTTTTTGCGTTGGATGTTCAAATCCTGGATAACTGGATGATTTTAAAATTAAAAGGGCCCAACATTCAGGTGGTTTTCAACACTTGGACAGGCAGGCACAGGAAAGGAGGTAGTCTTCATTATGCACGTGGAGAGAATGGAGTGCCGGGCATGCATCCCTGAGGTTAAATTGAGCTCTAACCAGTCCTGCCCCGTTGCCATGTAGCCAGGTAAATATTTATTTGTAGAGCAGCTACTGCTTCTCTGGATTCGGGGCAGGCATCTGTTGGGTATGCAGCAATGTCTGTGGGGAAGTGAGCCTACCTAGTTCTTATCTCCCTCTTGCTTGCGGCAGAGCTCACCAATGTGACACAACCTCGGGAGGGAAGGGAGGCCTAACGCTTCTTATCTTCCTCCCTCAGCTGTTGCTGGGGCTTCTGGTGGCCAAGACCAGTGAGTGAGTCATTAGCAGGAGCCCTGGAGACAAGCGGTGGGCCTAGAGGTTTATCTTCTGGATGTGAACTCCTGGAGCTGTTCTTCCTGAGGACTCAGGATCAGAATGCATTGAGGGGTAGACCTGTGTGGTTGCTTGGGGACCACTCTGTAAGAGACACACAAGTAGCTGTGCATGGTGGTGCATGCCTGTAATCCCAGTACTTGGGAGGCTGAGACAGGAGGATTGCAGGTTGGAGGACAGTCTCAGGAACATAGGGAGAATCTCAGCAACCTGGTGAGACCCTGTTTCAACAAAAAATAAAAGGGCTGGGTGTGTAGCTCAGAGGTAGAATGCCCCTGGCTTCAATCCCCAGTACGAAAGAAAGAAAGAAAGAAAGAAAGAAAGAAAGAAAGAAAGAAAGAAGGAAAGAAAGAAAGAAAGAAAGAAAGAAAGAAAGAAAGAAAGAAGGAAAGAAAGAAAAGAGGAAGGAAGGAAGGAAAGAAAGAAAGAAAAGAGGAAGGAAGGAAGGAAGGAAGGAAGGAAGGAAGGAAGGAAAGAGGAAGGAAGAAGGAGGGGAGGGAGGGGAAAAAGGAAGGAAAAGGAAGAAGGAAGATATGTGTCGTGGGAATGCTATGAGATAGAAGGGTGTATTTCTCAGACCTCTACTCAAGTAGACTATTGTGTGTGTGTGTGTGTGTGTGTGTATGTGTGTGTGGCACAGGTGTTCAAACCCAGGGTCTCACCCATGCTGGGCAAATGCTCTAGCAAGGAGCCCAGTCCTTCAAGGAAAGTCTTCTACGGGGCAGGGAAGCACGAGGATGGCTTACGTGCGGTGAGACGCCCCACTCGACCCCGCTCTGCTCCCAAGGGTGTGCTGGAGTAACAGCACCCGCTGCCCCGCTCTCGTCAGCTGCAGAACTTGTTGGCTAAGTAGGGCAGACAGTGCGGGGCCGCAGCTCAATCACTGGGGATAAAAGGAGGCGGCTGAGCGAGAGGCTTTCTACCTGCCTGTCCCCCGCCCAGGCCCTCCTCTACGCCATCGTCAAGCGAGGCTGTGAAGACATGGGTTTGAAGTAGTGCCCAGGTCTGAGCCGTCAGAGCACACTGCCCAGGTCAGGCAGTCTCTGGGAGGGCCACTCAGAGAGAAGCTGGCAGGAGGGATTCGGGTGAAAGGGAAGTATCAGGGAGCCCAAGGGAAGGGGACTCAGCTTTTCACACCTGCCTGTGTCTCTCTCCCCCAGGTCCCTCAGGACAATAGTGGTAGTCATTCATCCTGAATTGCCAGAAAAAAAATGCCCACTTTTAAATATTCTGTCCCTTTTATTCAGTCTGGTCTTGTCTTTGTTCAGTCTTATTTGTCAGTGTGGTCTTTTTATACTTTTGGTACTGGGAATTGAATCCAGGGGCATTCTACTTCTGAGCTACACCCCAGCCCTATTTTATTTTTTGTTTTGAAGCAGGATCCCGCAAAGTTGCTGAGGGTCTCACAAAGTTGCTGAGGCTGGCCTCAAACCTGCGATCCTCCTGTCAACCTCCCAAGTACTGGGATTACAGGTGTGCACCACCATGCCCCGCTTCAGTAGGGTGGTATATTCTCATTTTTGGCTCAGAAAATTAGTCAGCACAAGCTTGATATGTTTGAATTCAGCCAGTCTCTCTTTCCTGCAGTAGGAAACCCCCTGGGAGATGATCAGAGAGGGGCCACTTGGCAAGTGCCAGGCCAGGGGCTGGAACTGCTTGTGCCGACCTCAGTGGGCCACCATTGTTGATGCCTATGTGAACTGGTAACTGGGGAAGAAGACGAGATGGAGCCGAGGCCAGGCTCAACACAGATATTTTCAGAGAGCTTTGAGTTACTCAAGCAGGGCCCTCTCCAAGTGGGAATGGAGCCAGAGAACCAGAAATTCATTCTCTGGCTCTAGAATTTTGCTGCTTGACAAAAGCTTTCCGGATTGCCTGGGCTAATGACCACGTCCTCCCGGTCATAGTTGGCGGTCCCTCCTTTACCCCATTTCTTTCCCTTTCTTAAGTTCTTCTTTTGTTGTGCCAAAATAGTTTCTTGAGTGGCCTTTTCGTGGTGGGCACAGGGTAGGCGTCTATGTTCACCCATGCATATCCAGTAGTCTTTTCCCCTTTTACATTTGATTGATCATTGGAGGGGGTAGAAAACTCTAAAATTCAAAATCATTTCCCATAAAATTTTGAACACATTCATTGTCTTGGAGCATAATTGCTTTAAGTTTTCAGACTTTTAAAAAATTTCTAACTAAATAGCCCCAAATTGCTTAATTTTTTTTTGTTTTTTACCAGATACACAAAACATAAAAGTTTTACATATTAATGGGGTACCATATACTGTTAGATACATATAATACATTGTGCGATGTTTAAATCAGGTTAAATCTATTTATCTCCCCCAAATATTTATCAATTTTTTTGTGGTGAAAACTCTCAAAATCCTTTCTTCTCACTCTTTAAAATGTGCAGTTCATAATTGTTATTGATAGTCACAGTACTATCTAGCAGCACTCCAGAGATGCTAACCAAAATTTGAATACAGCTTTTTTATAGTTGGCAAATAATTTTCATGTTTATTTGGTACTTGAGAGCATTATGAGGCATTAGAAAAATCAGTGATATTTGAGTCAGACAGACCTGACTTTCCATTCTACTGCAGCTATTTATTTTCTCTGAGTTTTTGGCCAGCTATTTTTTTATTTATTTTTAAGATACTTTTACTGGTGCATCATAACCTCACATCATAATGTAGTTCAGAGTGAGAGGGGCATACATGCACACAGTACTTGGTGAGCTCCCCCACTCCAACCCTCGGCTCCCTCTCTATTCCCTCCCCTTCCCCATACATGATATTGAGATTGGCATTGATAATTTCACATATGTACGTAGGGTCAATGGAAGTGTTTCTTTCATTAATTCTCCCTCTCACCATACATTTTCTAATTTTAAGTTGGTGTTTTCTCTCAGCTCCTCCTGCTTCTCTAGGAGAACATTTCTTCATCTCAGGATGCAGTCAGAACGCCCTCTGACCGCCTGTCATCCCAGTACTTGGGAGGCTGAGACAGGAGATCACAAGTTTGAGACAGCCTTAGCAACTCAGTGAAGCCCTCAGCAACTTAATGAGACCCTGTTTCAAAAAAAAAATGTAGCCGGGCGTGGTGGCGCACGCTTGTAATCCCAGTACTTGGGAGGCTGAGACCGGAGGATCCGGGTTCGCGGCCAGCCTCAGCTACTTAGTGAGGCCCTCCGCAACTTCGTGAAACCCATTTTCAAAATAAAGTATATAAAAAATAGGGCCGGGGGTGTAGCTCGGAGGTAAAATGCCCCTGGGTTCAATCCCTGGTACCGCAAAAAAAAAAAAAAATGTAAAGGGCTGGGGGTGTAGCTAGGAGGAAGAATGACCCTGGGTTCAATCCCAAGTGCCACAAAAAATAAAATAAATAAAAGAACTTCTGGCAGTGCGTCTGGGCCTCAAGGGGATCAAGGGGGAGCGCCCCCAATCCTCAGTGCCAGCAGCTGGAAGTTGGGTCTTTCATGGAATTTGTGATTCAGCAATTGAGAGTCTAAAAGATGAATTTGCTCCCGTTGGGCTACAATAGGACATCAGCTAACTGCCTAGACTCGAACACCTAGACATTGTTTTAACGAACCTGGGAACCACGTATTTCTTACAGAAAACAAAACACCTGTTTGGTAAATTGTTAACTTCCAGGTCTAAAAGAAAAAAAAACCAAGCCAGGCATGGTGGCGCACGCATGTAATCCCAGTACTTGGGAGGCGGATACCAAAGGATCCGGGTTCGCGGCCAGCCTCAGCTACTTAGGGAGGCCCTCTGCAACTTCGTGAGACCCGGTTTCAAAATAAAGGCTAAAAAATAGGTCCGGGGGTGTAGCGCGGAGGTAGAACGCCCCTGGGTTCAATCCCCGGTACTGCAAAAAAAAATTAATAAACAAATAAATAAAGGCTAAAAAATAGGGCCGGGGGTGTAGCTCGGAGGTAGAATGCCCCTGGGTTCAATCCCTGGTACCGCAAAAAAAAAAGAAAAGAAAAACAACCAAACCAAAACAAAACCCTGCCACTTGTGTCGCGTTCACAGCGGCAGGTAGCGAGGACACGTGAATGCCAGTGCAAGAGACAGGAGCAGCTCATTTCCACGGGAAGAGGGAAGAGCTGATTAGAGCTGATTACGTTCCCTCGGCATAAGTAATGATTGTGAACTATGAATTCGTTTTGCCAACTTTGGTGGCAAAGCCCTGCTTAATCATCTTGATGAGGCAAAGACCGAGCGGCTTTGGAATAACAGGAAACAGACTTCGAGGCAACACTTGGCCTGGGAAATACGGCTTTTCTCGTCTGTGGGGCTTGAAGAAGGCATCCCAGAGCGTGGTCCGTCTCCTAGGGCTCCTTCATAAAGGTAGGAACAGACTGTGTAAAGAGGAGAGGAACAAAGTTGGTGGTGCTTGTCAATGCAGCCAGGAAGCACGAAAAGATGGCGCCTTTCATTTAGAACTTAGATTCATTTAGAACTTATTTAGATTTATTTATTTATTTATTTATTTATTTATTTATTTAGATTTATTTAGAACTTAGATTCATTTAGAACTTATGCCCATTATGAGCATAACAGAGTTAACACCAAAAGTGACTGGCCTCCTGGGCCAGGGGACAGTGTGTGTAAGAGCTGCAGTAAAGAACAAAAACAGAGGAAGGGGTCCGGCAGCCTAGGCACATGATTCCCGCCTGTCTCAATTTCTGAATAAAAAATTGAACCTCATGATCTGATAGAAGAGGCTTCTTTTTGGCCATGTGAATTTATTTTTATTTATGAAAATATTACAAGTTTAAAAAGAAAAAAATTATCCATAATCTTATCACCTTAACACAACTTTTTTATTTTTTTTATTTTTTGGTATTGAGGATCGAACCCAGGGGCATTCTACCTCCAAGTTACACCTCCAGCCCTATTTTATTTCTTATTTTGAAAAAGGTTCTCACTAGGTTGCTGAGGGCTCACTAAGTTGCTGAGGCTGGCCTCAAACCTGCAATCCTCCTGCCTCATCTTCCCAAATACTGAGATTACAGGCAGGCACCACCATGCCTAGCTGGGTGTTGACATTTTGATGATTGTTGACGTCTTGTGCCAAAATGATTTTGATGGGAAGTATGCCAACTTATAATATGTAAATCATATATAATTATATATCGCCTTCTTTATTCATCTATAAACTATGTTCTTGCCAATATTAGTTAAATTAGTAATTATTTTTACTAATTTAGTAGCAAAATAAAAATTCAATATTTTAACTTATTATTAGAACAAATGAACATGATCTACTGGTTATAGTTCTTGGGATCATAAATTTATGTCCTTTTTCCATTTTATTCATTCAACTAGTAAGGCTTTTTCCCATAGCAATAAAATAGTAACCCTTTGTCAGATTTGATGCACATATTTTTCCTCATCTATTTGCATTTTAATTTTTTTCTGTTTTTTCATTTTTGACAAAGTTTTAAAAGGTCATGCAGCCAGATCTGCCATTTCTTACTTTTTTCTTTAATATATTGCTTCCAGACAAAGTTACCTTCTCCAACCTCTTCTGCAGATATTTCATAAATATTTAAATCTGTCTTCCTCTAGACTTTTATTTGATTAGAAAATACTCTCTGGGGGCTGCAGGTAGGGGTCAGTGGTAGAGCACATGGTTTGCATGCCCCTGGACTCAATCCCTGACACTAAAACAAAACAAAACAAAAACCCAAAATGATGTGGAATTTGTATTGCTGTTTGATGTGATGTATAATGCCTAACATGCTCAAGGCTGTTTCATAACAAAACACTCGTGTCCCACCCCACCCCACCCACTGTTCTCGCTCCATGTCCTCACCTCCTACTCACATCTCTGCTCGCTCCAGTTTGGATTCAATCCCAATTCTACCACCAAAACATCTCTCTCTCGGCTCACCAGTGGCCTCTTGTTCTTAAATCCGGTGGACAAATAAGATGAGTTCCCACCATCCCGGAAACCTCGCAGAGAAAAGAGTCCCCGCGCAATGAGGGGCCTTGTCGCAGAATACACAGAGGTGGGGTTCGGCTGGTTGGTTTTAGGGGTTGGTTTAATTGCCAACACTAAGCCCAGGACTGGGGAAAAGACTAAGACAAATCTCTTTGTCTTTTCCAACTGTAACAAATAGAGGTATAATTTTCACACCATAAAATGCACAAGTGTTCATTGTATGTACAGTTTGATAAGTTTTGGCTTATGTACATACTCATGTAATCCCAACCCTAATCAAGATAAAGAACTCTCCATCAAACCAGGAAGTTCCTTCATATCCATTTCCAGTGAATTTTTTTCCCAACAGAGGCAACCAGTGTTCTGATTTCTATTATTATATATTAGTTTTGCCTGTTTTAGAATTTAAGTAGACTAATTTAGAATTTACTTTTTTGTCTGGCATCTTTTCTCAACATAATATTTTTGAGATTTGTGCATGTTGTCGCATGTATTCGTAACTTATTCTTTTTTACTTCTAAATAGCATTATACTAATATATGAAATTTGTTTAGTCATGGGTTGCTGGATACTAGGGTTGTTTCTATTTTTGGACTATTGTGAATAAAACTGGCACAAACAATGCTTTCAGGTGTCTTTATGTGGAAATATCCTTTCTTTTAGGTATATTCCCTGGAAGAGAATTGGCAGAGCACATAGTAGATGCATGTTTTATTTTACTTTACTTCACTATATATGGCATATGTATGTTTAACCTTATAAAAAATCTGCTAAGCTGTTAGCCAAGGTAGTTGTACCATTTTACACTACCTCTAACATTGTAAGAAAATTCCAGTTGCTCCACCTCCTTGTCAACATTTGATATTGTCAGTCTTTTTAATTTTTGCCATTAATGGGAGGGAAGTAGCATGTAACTCTGGTTTTAATTTGCATTTACCCTGATAACTAATGATTCTGAGCATCTTTCCATATGCTTATTGCCTATTTGTATAATGTGAAATGTCTGTTAAAGTTGTCTGCCCATTTGAAAAGTGGATGTCTGTTTGCCTTTGTGTGTGTGTGTGTAGGGGGTGGGTATTGAGGATTGAACCTAGGGGCACTTTATTTTATTTTATTTTTTTTGGTACCGGGGATTGAACCCAGGGGCGTTCTACCTCCGCGCTACACCCCCGGCCCTATTTTTTTTATACTTTATTTTGAAACCGGGTCTCACGAAGTTGCGGAGGACCTCACTAAGTAGAGAGTGAGAGAGAGAGAGAAAAACAGGGAGAGAGAGACAGGGAGAGAGAGAGAGAGCTGAGGCTGGCCGCGAACCCGGATCCTCCGGTCTCAGCCTCCCAAAGTACTGGGATTACAAGCGTGTGCCACCACACCTGGCCTAGGGGCACTTTACCACTGAGCTATACCCCCAGTCCTTTAAATTTTTTTTTTTTTAATTTTGAGACAGTGTCTTGCTACATTGCCCAGACTGGCCTTAAACCTTCAATTCTCCTGTCTCAGTCACCCACATACTGAGATTATAGGTGTGCACCACTGCACCTGACTTCCTTTTTATTTTTTTTACTTGTAGAAATACTTTATATATTCTGGATAGAAGACCTCTACTAGACATATGTATTGCATATTTATCCCAGACTGTGGCTTGCTTTTTTTTTTTTTTTTTTTTGCAGTACCGGGTATTGAACGCAGGGGCGTTCTACCTCCGTGCTACGCCCCCGGCCCTATTGTTTATACTTTATTTTTGAAACCGGGTCTCACAAAGTCGCGGAGGGCCTCACTAAGGAGAGAGACAGAGTGACAGAGAGACAGAGAGACAGGGAGAGAGAGCGCTGAGGCTGGCCGCGAACCCGGATCCTCCGGTCTCTGCCTCCCAAAGTACTGGGATTACAAGCGTGCGCCACCACGCCCGGCTTATGTGGCTTGCTTTTTCAATTACTTAATGCTATCCTTTGAATAAAATTATTTTAGATTTGATAATGTTTGATTTATCAGTCTTTTCTTTCATGGTTAATATTTTTTGCATCCTGTCTAAGAAATTGTTGCCTATCTTGACGCCACAGAGATGCTCCCTTCGGTTTTCTTTAAGAGGTGTTTTAGTTTTAGCTTTTACTTTTAGGTCTCAGCTCCATCCCAAATAAATTTGTATGTGTGATATAAAGAAGGTACACTGTTTCCATATGGACGTTTAATAGTTCCGGCATAATTTGTCAAAAATGACTTTCCCCATTGCTAATTCCACAAGTGAATGATCTTGTGGGTTTTCTTTTTTGGCTGTTTTTCCACCCTTTTGACAAAAACAGGCACACTTCTTTTTTGTTTTTTTTTCCCCCCATTTGGTACCGTGTGTGTGCGCACACACCCGCACGATGCTGGGGAATGAACCCAGGGCCTCAGGCTTACTAGACAAGCACAAGCACTCTATCACTGAGCTACACTCCCCGCCCTTTTGATTTTCTCTTGAGACAGGGTCTCGCTAAGTTACCACATACCACACTAAGCAGCTTCTTGAAGCACTTCGGGAGGGCCGCCTTGCGACCACACTGGCTGCTGTGTGGATGGGGTGCAGTGTGGGGAGTTCTCCGGTGGGGTTAGGTTTGTCCTGGCCTCTCATGGAGCCCACTGCCTCAGTTCCTGCGGTGGCCTAGTGGTCACCTGGCCTATAGGCTGGACAAGTAACTTGGGGAGCAGTCTGGAAAGTTTGGAATAAACAGCCTGTGATGCACTGGGACCACATCAGGGTCTCAGGTAGAGAAAAAAGAAGAAAGGATCTCTCTAGCCAGAGGGACAATGGAACATGTCTCCCTCTAAATCCACATTCCATGGAGTAATTGCAAACATATGTGGATTAAATGAAGTAGGAAAACTGGTTCGCAGTTGGGGTTAAAAAGAGTGTTTTAGATCATTTAAAACCACGGTGTTGCCGGGCATGGTGGCGCACGCTTGTAATCCCAGTACTTTGGGAGGCAGAGACCGGAGGATCCGGGTTCGCGGCCAGCCTCAGCTCTCTAGCTGTCTCTCTCTCTCTCTCTCTCTCTCTCTCTCTGTCTCTCTCTCTCCTCTTAGTGAGGCCCACCGCAACTTCGCGAGACGCGGTTTCAAAATAAAGTATAAAAAAATAGGGCCGGGGGTGTAACGCGGAGGCAGAATGCCCCTGTGTTCAATCCCCGGTACCGCAAAATAAATAAATAAATTAATTAAATAAATAAAACCACGGTGTTTGGTAAAATGGGGGACATAGGCTTGTCCAGGAGACAGAACATGCTCTTGAATGTTTATTGGTTTCCTGGGATCATCGTCCTTGAAATCTTGTTGAGGAATTGTGTTATCTTGCATTATGTTTCTCTTGCTCAATACCTCGCTCTCTCCGCCCTGCGAAAGCTGCTTGTTTAAAAAGTTGGTGTGCTGCGATTGTACATGACAGCGAGATTCATAGCAATACATGCATACATGCGCATGGCATTACTTGGTCAGTTTTCTTCCCCATCCCTCCCCTTTCCCCCCTCCCTCCGGCTCTCTCCTACTACGCTGCTGGTGTCCCTCCTCTTTTTTTTTCATGAGGTCTCTTTTCTTTCCTTTTTTCTCTCCAGCTTCCACATATGAGTTAGAAAATGCATGACCTTTATTTCCTGAGCCTGGCTGATCTCACTTGGCATGATGCTCTCCAGTTCCACCCATTTTCCTGCAAATGACATAATTTTGTTCTTCTTTATGGCCGAGTGACACTCCACTGTGTATACGCGCCACGTTTTCTTTATCCATTCATCTGTTGATGGCAGCTGGACTGGTTCCGTCACTTGGCTATTGTGAATTGTGCTGCTATAAACATGGTTATGCACATATCACAATAGCATGCTGATTCTTTTAAATAAATACCAAGGGGTAGGACAGCTGGCTCCTACGGTGGTTCCATTCCTAGTCTTTTTGGAGCCTCCATACAGATCTCCACAGTGGTTGCACTAATTTACACTCTCACCAACAGTGTATAAGTGTTCCTTTTCCCTCACATCCATGCCAGCATTTATTATTATTTATATTCTTTCCGTGCCAGCATTTATTATTATTTGTATTCTTGATGATTGAGAAGACTGCCTTTTTCTGCAGCCTCAGGCCTGGACTCTTCCCAGGCCTTTAACTACCTTCCTTAATTTGGCTTCATCCTAACTTCATCTCTGAGTCCTTCCTTCCTTCCTTTTCTCCTCCTCCTCCTCCTCCTCCTCC
>PVJS01042033.1:0-17689 GCA_004027185.1 Glis glis | reverse complement strand
CCGGCCCTATTTTTTATACTTTATTTTGAAACCGGGTCTCATGAAGTTGCGGAGGGCCTCACTAAGTAGAGAGAGAGAGAGAGACAGGGAGAGAAAGAGAGAGAAAGAGAGAGAGAGCTGAGGCTGGCTGCGAACCCGGATCCTCCGGTCTCCGCCTCCCAAAGTACTGGGATTACAAGCGTGCGCCACCATGCCCGGCTTCCCCCTCTCTGTTAAGATGGCTTTCTCTCTCGGTTAAGATGGCTTTATTAGTGAATTCTATCAAATGATTAAGGGATAAATAATACCAATTTTATGCAAACTCTTCCAGAAAATAGAAGAGGAAGGAATATTTCCTAACTCGTTTTCTGGGGCCAGCATTAGCCTTGTAGAAAACCAGTAAAAGACATTCTAAGAAAACTACATACCAATATTCCTCGTGACCACAGATGGAGAATTCTTAACAAAATCTTAGCAACAGTATATGAAAATGATAGTGTAACATAACAATGTGGGGTTTATCTCAGTATTGCTGGGTTGTTGTAGCATTTGAAAACCACTCAAAGCAATTCACCATATTAATAGACTAAAACAAATGCATATGTTTATTTCAATAGATGCAGAGAATGCATTTGAAAAAAATTGACATTCATCTATAATAAAAATTCTAACAAGACAGAAACAAAAGAGAACTTCCTCATCTACAGAAACCTACACAGTATATCACTAGCACAATAAAGAATCCTTCTTTCCTCAAATAAGGTAAAAAGGTAAGAATATCTACTCTCATCTCTTCTGTTCAACACAGTAGTGTAGGTGTTAACCAGTTCTATAAGAGAGAAAAAAAGAAACTAAAAGCATGAAGTTGGAAAGAAACATGTAAGATTGTATTTATTACTAAATTACATGATCCTCCTTGTATAAAATCCTAAGAATCTAAAATAAAAAAACTACTTAAACTAATAAGTGAGATTACAATTCTGCATCATACAAAGGTTAAATTATATAAAATGTTTTGTTTCTATATACTACTAATGAAAATCATAAATGGAAATAAAAATACCATTTTATTTTATTTTATTTTTTGTGCAATACCGGGGATTGAACCCAGGGGCGTTCTACCTCTGCGCTACACCCCCAGCCCTATTTTTTATACCTTATTTTGAAACTGGGTCTCACAAAGTTGCGGAGGGCCTTGCTAAGTAGAGAGAGAGAGGGACAGGGAGAGAGAGAGAGAGAGAGAGAGCTGAGGCTGGCCGCGAACCTGGATCCTCTGGTCTCCGCCTCCCAAAGTACTGGGATTACAAGCGTGTGCCACCACGCCTGGCGAAAAATACCATTTTAAATAGCACCAAAATATATATACTCAAATCTGACAATAATGTATAGATTTATACACTAGAACTATAAAATATTGCTTCCAACCCATGAGCATGCTATATCTCTTCATTTATTCAATTTGAAGAGATATACCATGCTCATGGATTGGAAGACTTAATACTATGAAGATATCATCATAATATTGTCCTGAACTGATCTGTAATATTTGACACCATCAGAAACAAAATCCTAGCAGGACTTATTGTAGAAGATGACAAACTTATTCAAATACATGCAACACTATTTTTTCAATTCCTCCACCCCTAACTTGGACCACAAACTTTACTATTCTTTTTGGGTTTTTCTTTCATTTTCAGTTTTGCTTGTGCATAAAAGGGAATCCTACTGCATCATATTATCCTTTTTCACGAGGTAGCATTTGACCTCCTCATTTTCATAGAACCATGATGGTGGTTGTAGGGAAACATGATTATGGGTGACTAGAAATGAAAGATTAGTTGGTCAATTGATCAAACATCAATTGATCAATTTCAAAATATGTTCATTATGAAAGAAAATATACAAAAGTATAGAATGGGCTGTCCTGGAAGAGACTGAATTCTTAGTCTCTGGAAACATTCAAGAGAGACCGGACTGTCTTTACTCAACGTTTATTCATAGAACACCTACCACATGCCAGAAACTGAGAATATGATGTTAAATAAGTCAGATATGGTTTCTGTCCTAACAAGTTTTAATATATATAGTAGCAAGTTCAGGATACTGGGAATTTCTGCACAGAGTATATATTTGAACTAGAGACCTGAGAGTGGTGGTCTAAAAATCTATGATTCCAGAACAACAGAAAAACAAACAAATCCCCTTTGTGGTCATTGTCATTGTTGTCTTCTTTTTCTTCTCCTCCTTCTTCTTCGTGTGTGTGTGTGTGTGTGTGTGTGCGCGCGCGCGTGCGTGCTATTGGGGATTGAACCCAGGAGCATTCTACCTCCAAGCTACACCACCAGCCATTTTTTATTTTTCATTTTGAAATGGTCTCGCTAGGTTGCTGAGAGTCTCACTAAGTCTCACTAAGCCTCTTGCTGAGGCTGGTCTTGAACCTACAATCCTCCTGCCTTGGCCTCCCAAGCACTGGATAACAGGCATGTGCCACCATACCTGGCCCCTTTCTCTTCTAATTAGACAACGGCTTTTTTTGGTCCCTCCCTGTTTGGGGCTTGGCAGTGGTAGATGGAGTAGAAAATAATAAAGGATCCCAATACCTCTAAAAGAAAATAATTTGCCTCCCTCATTAATAATTTGTCTCCCTCATTAATCAAATCCATCTTGAACATGAGAGCTCTTGTGGGTCTCTGCCAGAGGGAAATACCAAAGGCATGCTCTCTGGCATTCTTCCTCCTAGGAAAGCTTGAAGGGGGCTATGTCAGAAATGCAAGTCCCCTTCCAGGAGAGTTCACCTTTGGGCTTCATTCCCTTCCCTGGGCTTGGGGTGTTGCTTCAGAGATTCTCTGCTCCAGAAAGGTGAAGCAGCTGTGAGGTAACCCACAATAGAGTGAGCAGACAGCTTGGCATTCTGGAACATTCTAGACACATTCCTCCCAGAACTATCACAGAAACAGAAACAGTTCCAGGAAAACAAGAAGTTGTTCCTAGACTCCTGGTTTAGGCACACTAGGCCAGCAGAGAGAGGCATGTGATCCCAAGAGACTTGCTGGAGTCGGGGTAGGGGTGGAGGTTGGCTTTGCTCGCCAACTAATCAGTTTGATTGTCCTCGCCTTATTGGACACGATCTCCATTGCTTCTTCCCAAAGACAACTCTTGGGTCGGGGGCCAGTGCCTGGTTTCAGTTCTAGTAGACTCTGGATGACAGCTTGAAAAGTATCAGAAAAAGAAGTGAATGAATACCAAGTGGGCACCCACTAACTGTTTTGCTTTCTTGGAAGCTCCATGTCTTTGCCCATGCTTTTTCTTCTTCCTGGGATGTTCTCTGCCTTCTTGCCTATAGAAGTCCCCCAGGGTTTTGTCAAGTGCTATTTTTTTCATGAAGCATTTCTGTATTCCAAGTAATCTCTCTTCTCATGGCATTCTAAGTTCTCTCATAGCAAATGTTTTATTTTTATGATAGCAGTTTGTGCACATCAGTGAATGGGGGGATTGAATTAAAAAGCTCCTGTACAAAAAAAGGAAACAATCAAAAGTCTGAAGACAGAGCCTACAGAATGGGAGAAAATCATTGCCAGATACTCCTCTGATAAAGGAATAATACCTAGAATATACAAAGAACTTAAAAACTTAACACTAAAAACAAATAACCTGCCAGGCGTAGAGGTACATGCCTGTAATCCTACTACTTGGGAGGCTGAGACAGGAGGATCAAGGATTGCAGGTCAGCCTCAGCAATTTAGCCAGACCCTCAGCAACACAGCAAGACCCTGTTTCAAAATAAAATAATAATGCCGGGCGTGGTGGCGCACGCTTGTAATCCCAGTACTTTGGGAGGCGGAGACCAGAGGATCCAGGTTTGCGGCCAGCCTCAGCTCTCTCCCTCTCTCTCTCGCTCTCTCTCTCCCTGTCTCTCTTTCTTTCTCTCTCTCTCTCCTTAGCAAGGCCCTCCTCAACTTCTTGAGACCCGGTTTCAAAATAAAGTATAAAAATAATAGGGCCGGGGGCGTAGTGCGGAGGTAGAACGCCCCTGGGTTCAATCCCCGGTACCGCAAAAAAAAAATAAATAAATAAAATAATAAAAAGGGCTAGGGGTGTATCTCAGAAGTAGAGCCCCCCTGGGTTCAATCCCCAGTACCAAAACAAAAGAAAATGAGCCAATAAAAATGGGCAATTGAACTGAATAGACACTTCTTAAAGGAAGAAATACAAATGGCCAATAAATATATGAAAAATGTTCAACATCATTGGCCATCAGAGATATGCAAATCAAAAACTACACTGAGATTCCATGCAACCCCAGTTAGAATGGCAACCATTAAGAATACAAACAGTAATAAATCCTGTCAAAGATATGGAGAAATAGAAATCCCTATTCACCATTGATGGGAGTGGAGATTAGTAAAGCTACTGTGGAGATCAGTTTGGAGGTTCATCAGAAGACTGAGAATGAGCCACCATATGACCCCGCCATACCACTCCTGGGCATCTTTCCAAAGGACTCAAAGTCAGAATATTATAGTCATGCATGATATCCATGTTTATAGCAGTACAGTTCACAAGAGTCGAACTATGGAACCAGCCTAGGTGTCCATCAACAGATGAGTGGGTTACAAAACTGTGGTATATACACGCAATGGAATTTTACTCAGCCATAAAGAACACAATTATATCCATTGCAGGAAAATGGATGAAACTAGAGAATATTATGCTAAGTGAGATTAGATCGTCTCAGAAAGTCAAGGGTCCTGTGTTTTCTCTCATATGTAGAAGCTAGAGAGAAACTGGGAAACACAAGAGAATTCAGATAAATGAGGAGGGAGACTAGTAGAATCGTGGAAGAAGATTTGGGGAGGGAGGTGGGCAGGTGAAAGGGGGAGACCTGATGAAGGAAACAGTTCAAACAATCCTATATACATATGTGAAGCTACCAATACCGATTTCAGCATTATGAAAAGGGGAGGGGAGAGAGCAGGTTGGACTTCAATGGGAAACACCAGGTGCTGGGTGCATGTATGTTTCTATTAATTCTGAACCTCAATATGATGCATAATTACAATGTGCTGATAAATGTACATTAAAAAAATAGATCCAAGGACCTACGAACAGGGACCATATCTTTTTCTTTGCCCCTCATCTTGCCCTATAAACCCTGCATTTCACCCCAACCACCCTGTATTTGCATATGGTAGGGTTAAAAACATGGAGGGATGGAGTTGGGAAGACAGTCCTTGCAATAATCAGGGGGAGCCATCAGAACCTATCCTTCTCCAGGGGAAGACCTCATCTCTCCAATAGTCCCCCCTGAGGTCTGCAATGGCCTTTCTGCCCCAATAATCTAAAAAAATATTAGGAAACTGAATTCACACCGAGTGATGTCTAATTTGCCCCACATTGTTGGGAAATAAACTGTTCCATCGAAATTTCCAAATCACTAGAGCTTATTTATTAGAATCTAAAAACGTTTGAATGATTTCCAAGACACACTTTTCTAAAGGCATTTAGAACATCTCTGAAAAAATTCAACGAGATTGGTTGTAGTGGTTGCATCCACGGAGGGGAGCTGGGGGATTAGGAAGTGGAAGGAAATCAATTTCTCACTGAGTGTCCTTTCACACTAGTGAATTCTGAACCATGTAGATCCATTATGTATTAGTTTAGAATTAATGACACACCTCCTTACTTCCTTTAATATAGCTGCTGAACCTAACTTCACTTTTCTTTCTGAATCAAGATCATCATTATAAGTATTGTTGTCTTGCTCTTAAATAGCATGATTCCCATAGATATTAAAGCTATACAGAGTCATTTGCCCCTACACTAAATGGCTCAGAAACAGCTAAGCCTCCAGAGGTTTTGAATTTTACTTACTTTTTAAGTTGTCTAACTCCTGTCACTTCTCACTTTTTTTTTTTACAGTACTGGGGATGGAACCCAGGGGCATTTTACTTTTGAGCTACACCCCCAGCCCTATTTTTTATTCTTTATTTTGAAACAGGGTCTCACTAAGTTGCGGAGGGCCTCACTAAGTAGCTGAGGCTGGCTGCGAACCCGGATCCTCCTGTCTCAGCCTCCCGAGTACCAGTTCTCACTTTTTATAGTTATCATGTTTTGTAGCAAACTACCGCTCCACTTTTGGTTTGTCTTTCTGATCTGAGGTGACTTAAAATCACATAATCTCAGATGATCAATAGGACTCATTAAGTAGAGGTGAGAAGTAGAGAATTACAGGAGGTGTTTTTTGTTTGTTTGTTTATTTGTTTGTTTTTTAAATGCTACCAATTGTGTGAGCAATGGTTTCACTAGAGTGGTTTAGGCAGAATGGCTTTCTAATATTTCACCAGATTGACTTCTCTCTGTCTGAGGAGCATGTGATGCTGAGCCTTCCAATCACAGGTCTTTGCACTAGATCAGCCTGATAGACACCAAAGTAATTATCTGGTTACCTGAGTGTCGCTAGATCACAGTCGCTGAAAAGTAGTTAACTAGAGTTATCAGAAAAGCTACTAGGAAAACGCCCAGGAACTCGAACAGTGTGGGAGATTGGACTTCATGACATCTTTTTGGCCTCTTCGTGGCTTTTCTGCTTATTTCTCTCTCTCTCTCTCTCTCTCTGTGTGTGTATGTGTGTGTGTGTGTGTGTGTGTGTGTGTGTGTGTGTTACTGGGTATTGAACCCAGGAGTGCTCTACCACTGAACAATGTCCCAGCCTGTTTTTATTTTTAGACAGGTTCTCACTAAGTTGCCCAGGCTGGCCTTGATCTTGAAATCCTCCTGCCTCAGCCTCCTGAGTAGCTGGGATTACAGGTGTGCACCAGTGTACCTGACTTCTTTCTACTTTTTTAATGTTTGCATGTTTTTTCTTTGTTTTTACTATATTCTGATATCTAAGTGAATAGATAGGTGTCTTCTAAGTAAAGTTATTATTAGTATCATGATTGCAATGATCCTTTCTCTTCTTATCTGAGTGAGGTTAAAAATAAATTACATTTTAAAAATCCTACAGCGTGAACTGGCAATGTGGATTGAAGCGACAACCGCACCAAATTCAAGTTCACCTGTGATTCTGCCGATGCTTACATCTGCCACCGAGAAGAGAGAGACTTGAGCGTCCCCAACCTGAGGTAAAGTATAAAAAGTTTTGAAATGTTCCTGGAGAATTCAAAATGGAAGCTAGAAATGAAGGGCCGAGTGTGAGAAGATGCCATTAATATGGTGTTAATGGCGCTCGCGTTCAGAAAAGGAAAGCAAAAGAAAGCTCATTGTGGAAATTACTGGCCAGCAAATTGGATAGTCATAGTAATAAAACAGATGCTAACAGTGAAAATCCATCCACATCTGGAAAGGATAAACTCACAAAGGATTTATGGAAAGATGTGAGTTCAAGAGACTGTAGACAAGAAAAACAGAGAGAAGCCAGGTCTTTAGTAAAGGACTTGGACCTTGGGTAAAGGGTTTTGTTCAGCCTGCCACGCCGGTTCTACTCTCAGGCCAACTCAGATCGCCTTGGAAGAGAACGTGGTCACATGGACTCGACAACAGGCTGGGAGGCCATAAATAAAGCATAATGATATAAGAACCCAGAAACAGCTCCAGAGAGGGGAGTGGGGGCTGGGGGCACTTCCCCAGAGACCAGGGTCCGGTCTGGTTTTATTTAACCTCTTTGCTGATGATTTGCAAGCAGGAACACACAATTGTCAAGCAAATGTAGAAAACAACTAGAGACAAGCGCACACATCAACCAGCAAGGTTACCCAACAGGACCGAGGAGACTGGGAAGGGAGCAGGAAAGTACCTTGGTCAGTGTAGCCCAGGAAAATAAACTTAAGAAAAAAGTCAGACCCTTGTCAGGATCCAGTGGGGAAGGGGTGGGTTGTTGGAGGAATAGAGTAGGAAATAAAGGAGGCCAGAAATGACCACAAGGGATAAATATTATTTAATGACACGGTGGTAATGAGGAAGCCCAACAGACCAGAGGTCCAATTCCAAGGTTTGTAAATGTATGGCTGCAGTTCAACAAATGTGAAATGTGACAGCCCATTTATTCAGAGTTCCAGCAGAAGGAAGAAATAGGAGTGTGCCGATGGGACTTTCGACACTTATCCAGAACGTTCAAGTCCTGAGCGTGCACCTGGGTCAGACTTCTAGAATGTTTGACGTCCTACCCCCCACACATACCCACTGTGCTGTAGGCGCCCAGTGACAAGAAGCCCTGTGGGATTCTTCATACATCTGTATTGATTGAGTGAAAACGAGGTGAGGATTGCAGCAAAGGGCCCGTCCAGCTTTGAGATTTGTGGACTCTGTAGAAGGAAAAGGCAGAGCTAGAAGCTTCTAGGTATTTAAGCAAATGGACAACTCTGCTGCTTCTGCTTGGGCCGGGCCTGCCCCATTCCTGCCTTTGAGAATGGAATTGTAGTGCAATTGTGGTGCTACCCCTCCTACTTCAGCCACTGATGCTCCTGACCTTGGTCAAGTGACCAGTCACCTAGGACCAAACTCTTCTCCCTTGTGCCCTGTCCTTGCCCCACAGTGTTCTAGTTCTGTCCTGTACCCAACCTGGATTCATAAGCATTCTTTGTTTTACCTAACTCCAAGTTGGCCACTCCATTGAAAGGTCCAAGCCCCTTATCCCAACAGCCCTGGAACAAATACATGTTAAGAAAACGTGCGACACCGAATCCCTCTATACCTCAAAATTCACTGCGTCCCAGTCTGTCTAGACTGGGGCTTCTCAAACTTCGATGTGCATAAAATCTCTTGGGAAGGGAAACTGCATTTCTATCAGGTTCCCAGACAATGCCAATGTTGGTCCATGGACTGCACACTTGAAAAGCAAAGCTCATCCATGTCCAACTTTATACAAAGATGGAAATGCTCTTTGTCTTCACTGCCCAACACAGTATCCACTGGCCTCATGTGGTTACTGCATACTAGTAAGACTTGAGAACTTCTTGTGGAATGGGGGATTAACTCAGTAGTAGATGCTTGCCTAGCATGTGTGAACCTTTGTATTTTTTTTTTTTGTTTTTTTGCGGTACCGGGGATTGAACGCAGGGGTGTTCTACCTCCGCGCTACGCCCCGGCCCTATTTTTTATGCTTTATTTTGAAACCGGGTCTCACGAAGTTGCGGAGGGCCTTGCTAAGGAGAGAGGGAGAGAGAGAGAGACAGAGAGAGAGAGAGACAGAGAGAGAGACAGACAGACAGAGACAGAGACAGAGAGAGACAGAGAGAGAGAGAGAGAGCTGAGGCTGGCCGCGAACCCGGATCCTCCAGTCCCCACCTCCCAAAGTACTGGGATTACAAGCATGCGCCACCACGCCTGGCCTCTGAACCTTTGTATTTAATTCCCAGTGTCAAGAGAACTTTCTGTTTTCTTTAATTTAAATTAATCTAGTACTTGGGAGGCTGAGAACAGGAGAATCACAGGTTCGAGGACAGCCTCAGCAAGTAGTGAGACTCTCATCAACCTAGCAAGACCAGGTTTCCAAATGAAAGAGGGCTGGGGGTGTAGCTCAGAGGTAGAATGCTCCTAGGTTCAATCCCCAGTACCAAACACACAAAAAATTAATTAATTAATTAATTAATATGCACATTAAATTTTGAGAAGCACTGGTATAGAGAACAGCAGGTCACACAGATCCTTCCCTCAGTAAACTGTCAATCATTGTCAACTGAGTTATCCAACACTGCCCACCCAGCTGGATCAACACGTTTGACTGGAAATAAGAGTTTAGTTTAGATGAGGGTTACTATTTATTACAAAATTGTACTCCACTTACAGAGATTAAAAGAAAGGTGATATGATGTTTAAAAGGAGAAATTAAGCCTGAGTCAGTGGCACTCACCTATAATCCTAGGACTTAGGAGGTGAGACAGGAAGATCACAGGTTCGGGGCCAGTCTTGGCAACTTAGCGAGACCCTCAGCAATTTAGCAATACCCTGTCTTAAAATAAAAGGTCTGGGGGTGTAGCTCAGTGGTAGAACACCCCTGGTTCAATCCCCAGACCCACAAAAATAAATAAATAAAAGAAAATTAGAAGATTTGCTGCATTTGAGTCTTGTTAAATGGTTTTATAGAGTTACATGTGACATATAAACAGCTGCATAGACTTAAAGTATAAAATTGGGCTATTATAAAATTGGACTATCTTTGGTATATCCCATCACTATAATCAAGATAGTGAACATAGCCACACCCCCGGAAGCTTCTCTGTGCCCTAGTACATTTCCCTGTCCTCCTCTATCAACAGGCAACCACTGTTCTGCTTTCTCTTGTAATACATTGTCCATTTCCTATAATTTTATATAAATTATAACTATGTAACTTTTATTTACTGTGTAGTTACTATGTAACTATTTTATTTACCTGGCTTCTTAAATTCAGCATAATTAAAATTCATCCATAATTTTGCACGCATCAGTAGTTCATACATTTTTATTACTAACTAGTAGTCTACAATTTGTTTATCTATTCACCTGTTAATGGAAATTTTAGTTGTTTCCAGGTTTTGGCTATTACAAATAATGCCACTATGAACGTTTGTATATAAGTTTTTTTGTGTATGTGTGTGTGTGTGTGTGTGTGTGTATGTGTGTGTGTGTGTGTGTATGTGTGTGTGTGTGTGTGTGTGTGTGTGTGTGTGTGTGTGTTTTGTGGTACTGGGGATCGAACCCAGAGGCATTCTACCTTCGAGCTACATCCCCCAGCCTGATTTTATTTCTTATTTGGAAACAGGGTCATACTAGGTTGATGAGAAGGTCACTACTTGCTGAAGCTGTCCTCAAATCTGCGATCCTCCTGTCTCAGCCTTAACGTTTGTATATAAGTTTTTGCATGGACATATGCTTTTATTTCTCTTTGGTAAATACCTAAGAGTGGAGTGGATGGATGCTACAGAGGCATGTATCTTTAAGAAACCACCAAAATATTTTCCAAAGTTCTTATAGCACTTTGCATTCCAACCAGCAATATATGAGAGTTCCAGTTCCTCCCTACTCTCACCAACACTTGGTATGATTGTATTGTTAGATTTTAACTATTCTAACCAACCAAAAGAACAATGGTATCTCATTGTGGTTTTAAAGTGCATTTTCCTAGTGATTATTTATGTTAAGCATATTTTCATATGTATACCTTTAGCAAAGTGTCTGCTCAAATCTTTTGCCCATTTTCATTGTTATTAAAACTTGAGAGTCCTTCATATATTCTAAATCAAATGTTTTTTCAGATATGAAATTTGCAAAAATTTTCTCCCAGTCTGTAGTTTACCTTTTCAATCTCTTAAAAATAGTTTTAAAGAGCAAATTCTTAATTTTAATGAAGCCCAATTAATCAATTATTTCTATTATTTAAGCATTTTAGCTAAGAAATCTTTGCCTAATTCAGATCACAAAAACCATGTCCTGTGTTTTATTACTTTTTGTACACAGTGTTCGGTTTTAATCAATGTTCACTGTTTTTTGATAGATGTCCAACCATTCTATCACTTGTTGAAAAGATTACTCTCTGTTGAAACTCAATTTACCATATGCATCTAAGTGTATTTCTGGACTCTGTTCCTTTCATTGATCTGTCTATCTCGACACCAGCATCATACTGTCTTGATTACCATAACTTTATGAGTCTGGAAGCCAAGTAGTGTTAGTTTTCCAACTTTGTTCTTTTTCAAAGTTGGGTTTTTTTTAAGCTATTCCAGTGCATTTACATTTCCAAATAAATTTTAGAATCAGCCTTACCAATTTCTTTTAAAAAATCCTGCAGGGGATTTGATTGAGCTTGCTTTGAGTTTATAGATTTATCTGAAGGGAAAATGACATCCTAACAATATTGAATCTTTTAATTCACAAATGCTGCTTCTCTGCCTCCATTTAGATCTTCTTAATATTTCTCAGCAATGATTTTTATCTTTCAATGTACACATCTTGTCAGATTAATCCTTAAATATTTCATATTTCTTTTATTTTATTGCAAGTGGAATTGTGTGTGTGTGTGTGTGTGTGGTGCTGGGGATTGAACCCAGGGGCATTCCACCTCCGAGCTACATCCCCAGCCCTATTTAATTTTTTATTTGGAAACAGAGTCTCCCTAAGTTGCTGACAGCCTCACTAAACTGCTGAGGCCTCGAATCTGCGATCCTCCTGTCTCAGCCTTCCAAACACTGAACTGGATTACAGGCATGGATCACCATGCCACAGTGGTATTTTTTAAATTTCAGTTTTAGTTGTTTATTTCTGGTATACAGTTATACAATTTATTTTTGTATTAATCTTGTATCTCCCCTCCTTGATAAACTCATTGATTAATTTTAGTAGCTTTTTGTGGATTTCACCAGATATTTTACATGGACAACCATATAATCTGAAAAAAAAAAAGTTTAACTTCCTCCTTTCCAAACTGGGTGTCTTTTACGTCTTTTTTTTTTTTTCTTGCCTTATGGCATTGCTTGGAACCTCTAGTACAATGTCGAGTAGAAGTGATAAAAGTGGATAATACTTTGTGTGCGTGTGTGTGGTACTAGGGATTTAACCCAGGGGCGTTCTACCTCTGAGCTTCATCCCATGCCCTATTTAATTTTTTATTTTGAAACAGGGTCTTGCTAAGTTGCTGAGGCTGGCCTCAAACCTGTGATCCTCCTGTCTCAGCCTCAGCCTCCCACATACTAAGATTACAGCCATGTGCCACCATGACTAGCTGACAATCCTTTTCTTATTCCTGATCTTAAAAGGAAAGCATTAGGATTTTCAGTATCACACACTGCTAAGTATTAACGTTCACCATGGCCTTATCATAGATATCCCATTTCAGGTTAGGAAAGTTCCCTTTTGTTTATGGCTGCTGTGACTTTTTATAAGGAATGGATGTTGGATTTTGTCAAATGTTTCCTCTTCATCTACCGAGATAATCCTATGGATTTTCTTTTTGAGTCTGCTAGTATGGTAAATTACATTGATTGTTTTTCAACTATTAAACCAATCCTGCATTCCTGAGATAAGCCATACTTGGTCATGTTGTTAAAATATTATTAATTTTTTGCATTTATGTTAATAAGAGATATCAATTTAAAGTTTTATTTTCTTGTAATCTCTTTTTCTGGTTTAGGTATCAAGGCAATGCCAAGCTCATAGTATAATTTGGGTAGTATTCCCTTCACTTCAACTTTCTGGATAGCTTGCATTGAATTAGTATTACTTTTTTAAGTGTTTAATAGAATTTCCACAGTAAAGCCATGTTAGTCCTGAGTTTTATTTATGGAAAGGTTTTTTGTTTTGGGTTTTTTTTTTTTTGGTGGTACTGGGGATTGAACCCAGGGGCATTCTACCTCTGAGCTACACTCCCAGCCCTATTTTTTATTCTTTATTTTGAAACAGGGTCTCACTAAGTTGTGGAGGGCCTCACTAAGCAGCTGAGGCTGGCCGCAAACCCAGATCCTCTGGTCTCAGCCTCCCAACTACTGGGATTACAAGCGTGTGCCACCACGCCCAGCTCTATGGAAAGGTTTTTAATTACAAATTCAGTTTTTAAAAATAGATGTAACACTATACATGTAATCCATTTCTTCTTGAGTAAGTTTTGGTAATTCATGTCTTTCAAGAAATATGTTCATCTTATCCAAGTTATCACATTTCTTGGCGTATAATTATTCAGATGATTTCTTTATTATATTTTTATTATCTGTAGAATAAATAGTGGTAAAACCTTTCTCATTCCTGATATTAGTAATTTATGTCTTTTAAATTTCCTGATCAGTCTAGCTATAGTTTCATTACTTTCATTGAGTTGTTTTCTTTCCCAGACTAGAGCATTATGAATAGTATCAACATGTTACTAAATAAACAGAAAACTTTGAACCCATTTGAGCATGGATCAGACTAAATTGGCAACTTTTTCACAGACATGCATCTCACCCTTCCCACCCTGCCTAAACGCTTCCTAGCAAAATTCTTCTGCAGACTCCTCCACTGATAACCTCTATCAAACCAAGTAAACAGCACTGCTCCCAGGACAGGGGTGGTCAAAAGGAATCTATTATAGCCAACATCACCTCCCACCCTACACTGAAAGTGAATGGGATGTAAGGTGTAAAAGAAACATTCCCAGAGCTACGGCCATAGAGAAGCACGGAGAAACAAGAGCAGCAGAAGTGGGCAGATCGAAGAAGAGTCAGCACTGTCTTGTAGTTATAATTTTTACAACCTATGGTTTAATAATCCTGAAGTTTTTCAAGTAGGAAATGGCGGGCAATTCTTAACACTGAGGCCAAGGGGAGACTGAAAAGAAGTAAAATTAGGCCATAAAAGCTGGACTTTATCCTGTGGGCCATAAACAATTGTCATAAAGGTTTTTAATCAGAGAGGTGATGATATCCAATCTATTTTTTCAGAAAGTCTTCTCTAGGGGCAATGTGGAGGATGGACTGAAAGGAGCCAGGGTTGGAAAAAGGAGACTATTTAGAAGGACATTGGAATGACTTAGACCTGACCACAGAGGTAGCAGTGGGATATCTGTGAAGTATAGAGGGAAGACAAAGACAAGAAAGAGGAAGATGCAGAGGCACTGTCATTACTTATATTCTTGCTGGCAGAACTTCATAGCACTACATAAATAGACCCCATCAAACCCACACTCGATGTTTCTACAATTCAGCTTCCACTTGGTTGCCCCCCAAATCCTCATGGCCATGTCAATGTCATCTCTCATGAGGGCAGGTATGTTGGAAAATGAGTTAGAGTGCAAATAGACTGAGTGTGGCTGAAGCCAGGTCATGGGACTGCTTGCAGGAACACAGTTGGATCTGAGGTTGGCAGGCCTGTTCTGGGGGATGTAGATGGGCACGTCTCCTCTGAGTCCCCTGGTGGAAGGGGTGAGTGGCAGGACTGTGGGAAGGTGAGGCTAGAGCTGAGTCCATGGGGCGATGGGGATGCTTCAGTCACTGTTGGGACCATGTTCAGTAGGGCTATTACTAATATGTGGGATTTCCTTCTCAAAGCATCCCTCCTTAGTCTTGAGCTCTGCCAGGGTTTTTCAACCTTCTGGCCTGGATTCTTAAACTCCCACCAAGGCACATTGGTTCTTAGATAGATGCCAAATGTTTACTTCTGTGTATGGGGTGGGTACGGGCTGAAGATCTATTCTGACATGTCCAGCTATATGCCCATGTAGACTTAAGAACAAGCACAGGCTTAAAGTGAAGGTTGGAAAAAGATATTTCATGTAAATAATAAGTAAAAATAAGCAAGGGTGATCATACTTACACTAGACAAAATAAACTTTAAGTCAAACATAGCACATGAGACAAGGAAGATCATTCTAGAAGATCATTCTATAATGAAAAAGTGGTCATTTCATCAAGAGGATATAATAATTGTAAATATATATGAACCCAACATCAAGGACCTAAATATGTAAAGAAAATACTAACACAACCAAAGGAAGAAATAGATAGCAATACAGTAATAGAGGGGGAGTCCAAGAACCCATTTTCGGCAATGGATAGACCATCCAGATCGAAAATCAATACAAAACAGTAGACTTGAACAACACTATAAACCAAACAGACCTGAGAGCTATATGTAGAAAATTTCATCCAATGGTTGCAGAATACACATTCTCCTCAAGTGCACACAGAACACTCTCCAGGATAGATCATATTTTAGGCCACAAAAGAAGTCTTAAGTTCAAGAAGGTTGAAATTATATCAAGGTTGTAATTATATCAAGTATCTTTTTGAACCACAATGACATAAAACTAGAAAGCAGTAAAAGGAGGAAAAAAGGGAAATGCACAAATATATGGGAATCAAAAAGCACACTCTTGGAGCAAGCAATGGGTAAAAAAAGAAATTGAAAAGAAAATAAAAATATCTTGAGACAAAAATGGAAACACAATGTACCAAAACATATGAAATTCAGTAAAAGCAATTTTAAAAGGGTTTATAGCAATAAGTGTCTACATTAAGAACATAGAAAGATTGCAGATAAACAATCTTACTTTACACATCAAGAAGTTTGATAAACAGGGCAAATTAAGCCTACAGTTAGGAAAGGATGGAAATAACAAAGAACAGCAGGAAAAAAAAGAGAAGGTCAGTGATACTAAAAATTGTTTATTTAAAAGAAAAATTGATAGCCGGGCGTGGTGGCGCACACTTGTAATCCCAGTACTTTGGGAGGCGGAGACTGGAGGATCCGGGTTCGCGGCCAGCCTCAGCTCGCTCTCTCTCTCTCTCTCTCTCTCTCCCTGTCTCTCTCTCTCTCTCTACCTAGTGAGGCCCTCCGCAACTTTGTGAGACCCGGTTTCAAAATAAAGTATAAAAATATAGGGCCGGGGTGTAGTGCGGAGGTAGAACGCCCCTGGGTTCAATCCCCGGTACCGCAAAAAAAAAAAGAAAAAAAAAGATAAATACTTAAATACTTAACTAAGCCCAAAAAAAGAAAGACACAAATAAATAAAATTAGAAATGAAAAGAGGAGACATTACAATTGAAACCACAAAAATACAAAGGACCAAAAATGACTACTATGAACAATTATATAATCAACAAATTGGGTAAGCTACAAAATATGATTAAATTCCTAGAAGCATGCAACCTACCAAGATTAAATAAGGAAGAACAAAAATCCTGAACAAACCAATAACAATTAAGGAGTTTGAATCAGTAATCAAAAACCTCCCTAACAAAGACACCCCCTTTGGACCAATGGTTTCCTTGGTAATAATTAAAAAAGAATTAATGCCAATCCTTCTCTAACCCTTCCAAACAATTGAAGAGAAAAAAATATTTCCAAACTCATTTTAGGAGACCAGTATTGCTCTGATACTAAAGCCAGACAAGGACATTACAAGAAAAGAAAATTACAGGCCAGTAACTCTGATGAATGTATATACAAACATTCTCCCCAAATATTAGCAAACCAAATTCTACACCTAAACTAGGATCAACTCAAAATGAATTAAAGACTCAAATGTAAAACTTAAATTATAAAACTACTAGAAGAAAAGAGGGAAAAAGCTCCTTGACATGGGTCTAGGCAATGATTTTTATATGCCCTCCAAACTACGAGCAACCAAAATAAAAATAGACAAGGGTTTTATATCAAACTAAAAACCTTGTATGCAGCAAAGGAAACAGTCAGCAGAATGAAGAGACAACCTGTAGAATGAAAGAAAATATTTGCAAACCATGCATATGATCCAGGGTTCATATCCAAAATATATAAAGAAGTCAAACAACTCAGTAGCAAAATAAAATAAGATAAAAACATGAATAAAAATGGGCAAAGAAATATACATTTCTCAAAGTAGACATACAAATGGCTGCAGGTATATGAAAAGGTTCTCAACATCACAAACCATCAGGAAAATACCAGTCATGTCAAAATGATATATCATTTCACACTTCTTAGCATGGCTGTTATCAAAAAACAAAAGCTGATGAGTGTTGGTGAAGATGTGAGGAAAGAAACCCCTTTTTACTTTTGGTGGAAATATAAAGCAGTATAACCATTATGGAAAACAGTATGGAGACGCATCAAAATACTAAAAATATACCGGGCGTGGTGGTGCACGCTTGTAATCCCAGTACTTTGGGAGGCGGAGACCGGAGGATCCGGGTTCGCGGCCAGCCTCAGCTCTCTCGCTCTCTCTCTCCCTGTCTCTCTCTCTCTCTCTCTCTCTCTCTCTCTCCTTAGTGAGGCCCTCTGCAAC
>PVJS01042032.1:0-17690 GCA_004027185.1 Glis glis | reverse complement strand
GATCCTCCGGTCTCCGCCTCCCAAAGTACTGGGATTACAAGCGTGCACCACCACGCCCGGCTACAAAGAATAATTTTATACACAAATGCATACAAACACACACCTTGGCTTTTGTGTGCAAGAACTAGTCCTAGTATAAAAATATAGGACATTGGAGCCATGGTTATTTGTGGATCCAAATTTCTTTGTAGTTGTAAGTCAACCAGGGAACAAAAACAAGGAATTCACTTGAAAGGGATTGTTTTATTTGTTGATTCTCTTCTCTCAGTTTTCCGATAATTGCCCCATATCATCCAATATTCAATATCAACAATATTTAATGATTTAAAGGTTTAATCACAGAATGTATTTCATTTCTGACTACTGTACATAATTATTTTATAGTTTAGTGCTCCAATAATATTTTCATGGGGAATTAGTGATTTTGTTCATTACAGAACATAATATTGTGCCTTTCATTAGTTTTGAGGAAATAGTAGTGGTAGGGAAGGGAAGGGAGTTACAAGTATACTTCAAAGTCAATCATTTAAGAAAAATCAAGTGAACATAATGAAAAGAAACAATGGGAAAAATTTCTTCCAAGAACCTTTTATAGAGTAGTATCTAATTTATTATATTTCTAGGTCCTACATGTTAAAAATAGGACGTATGTCAGGTGTGGTGGCGCACTCTTGTAAACCCAGTACTTGGGAGTCTGAGACAGGAGGATCACAGGTTTCCGGCCAGCCTCAGCTAGTTGGTAAGATCCTTCACAACTTAGTGAGATCTTGTTTCAAAATAAAGAATAAAAAATAGAGCTGGGGATGTAGCTCAGAGGTAGAATGTCCCTGGATTCAATCTCTGGTACCACCACCACCAAAAAAAAAAAAAAATAGGACTTACATATTAAATATAGAACGCAGGAGGAATTTCTTAATGAAATGATACACATTGCAATAAAATTTCAAGGCACTGAAAATGCCACAATTTAGTTTGGCAGAAAGCAATGATAAATATCATGAAACTGAGTCACAGAAGGTATTTTGGAAGAAATATTCAGAGAAATTTATAGTTCTAAGACTAACTTCTTTACCAAATTGCCAAAAAATTGGCTTAGCTAGCCACATTGTGATGTGTATTTGCAATGGAATAGCATGCAACCATTAAACAAGCTAGGATGACATGTGACATGGCCCCATATATTTTTATCAAAATACAATGTTAATTTTTTTATTGGTGCATTGTGATAATGCATCATGATGAAGTTCAGAGTGATAGACATACATGCACATAGCACTCAGTAAGCCTCACCCTGGGTCACACCGTTTCCTCACCCTGCACATGTGTGATGTTGAGATTGACATTGATAAATTATAAAAATATATGTACATCATGTTCATTGAAGTGTTTTCTTCATTAAGCCTCCCTTCCCCCACACCCTTCCTCCCTTAGGTCCCTCTATCACCCCATTAGGGTTTCTCCTTGTTTGTCTAGGGTCCTTCTTGTATTCCAATTTCTTCCGAGCTTCTACATATGAGGGAAACATATAACATTTCACCTTTTGTGAATGACTAATCTCACGTAGCATAATATTCTCCAGTTCCATCCATTTCCCTGCAAATGATACAATTTTGTTCTTCTTCATGGCTGAGTAGAATTCCATTGCATAATTCCATCCCATAATTTTGTAATCCATTCATCTGTTGATGAACACCTAGGGTAGTTCTCTCTTTTGGCTATTGTGAATTGTGCTGCCATAAGCATAGATATGCATTCATTACTAAGGTAGTCTGTTTCAATTCCTTTGGGTAGACACCCAGGAGTGTCATATGGTCATATAGTAGATTCATTTCTATTTTTCTAAGGACCCTCCACACTGATCTCCAAAGTGACTGCACTAAATTGCAACCCCACCAACAATATATTATGGTTCCTACTGCCCTGCATCCTTGCCAGCATTTTTTATTATTATTTGTGTTTTTAATGATTGCTGTCCTAATTGGGGTTAGGTAATCTCGGTGAAGTTTTGATTTGCATCTCCCTTATTGCTAATGATGTTGAATATTTTTTTTCATATATTTATTGGACATTTGTATTTCTTCATTTGTGAAGGTTCTATTTAGTTCACTTGCCCATTTTTATTGGGTTATTTTTGGTGTTAAGTTTCTTGAGTTCTTTATATATTCTAAATATTAATCCTCTATCAGAGGAGTAGCTGGCAAAGATCTCACATTCTGTCAGCTCTCTATTAAGGTTCTTAATAGTTTCCTTTGCTACACATAAGCTCCTCAATTTAATGCAATTTAATTTACTAATCCTTATGTTAATTTTTTGTGCCTTTAGGGTCTTATTGAGGAAGCTTCTACCAGTGCCTATATGTTGGAGCATTGGTCCTGCGCTCTCTTCTAGTAATGAAAAGTCTCTGGTCTAATTTCCAGTCTTTGATCCACCCTGGGTTGACTATTGTGCATGGTGAGAGGGGGGATTTATTTTCATTTTGCTATATATGTATAACCAATTTTGCCAACATCATTTGCTGAAAATATTTTTTCCAGCATATGTTTTTGGCCCCTTTGTCAAAACTCAATTACTTGGCTGTAAATGTGTGGAATTATTTATGAATTTTATATTCAGATCTATTGGTCTATGTGTCTGTTCTTTGTGCCAATACCATCCTGTTTTTATTGCTATGGCTTTGTAGTATAATTTGAAATGAGGTATTGCGATGCCTCTTGCATTTTTCTTATTGCTGAGAACTGTTTTGGCTATTCTGAGTCTTTTTTGTTCCATATGAATTTTAGGACTGATTTTTTTACCTCTGTAAAGAATGACCATGATATTTTAATAGGGATTTCATTGAATCTGTAGATCACTTTTGGTAGGATGGCCATTTTGGTGATATTTATCCTGCCTATCCAAGAGCATGAAAGCTCTTTCCATCATTGTAGAACTATTTTACCTCCTTGGTTAGATATATTCATAAGTATTTTATTGCTTTTGAAGTTACTGTAAATGGAATTGTTTTGTGAATTTCTTTTTCAGTGGATTCATGGTTGGCATATATAAAAGCTACTAATTTTTTAAGATTGATCTTGTATCCTGATACCTGGCTGAATTTCTTAATCAGTTCCAGAAGTCTTTTGGTTGTTTTTTTGGGGTCTTGTAAATACAGAATCATGTCATCTGTAATAAAGATCATTTCAGTTCTTCTTTTCCTATTTGTATGCATTTGATTTTCTTCTCTTCTCTTATCATTATGGATAGAGTCTCAAGTACTATATAGAAAAAGAATGGTAATAATGTACCTCCTTGTGTTGTTCCTAATTTTAAAGGGAATTCTCCCAATTTTTTCCCATTCAATATTATGTTGGCTGTAGGTTTATTGATTATTGCCTTTATGATGTTGAGTCTAGTTCCTTCTATTCTGATTTTTCTGCAGAGTTCTTAACATGAATGGTTGTTGGATTCTGTCAAATGCTTTTTTAGCATCTATTGAATTGATCATGTGATTTTTGTCCTTTGTTCTATTTATATGGTAAGTAACATATTGATTTGTACATGTTGAACCAGTCATGCATTCCTGGGATAAACTCAACTTGGTTAATATGTAGCCAGGTGCAGTCGTGCACACCTGTAATCCCAGTACTTGCGATGCTAAGACAGGAGAATTTCAGGCTTGAAGCTAGCCTCAACAATTTAGCAAGACCCTCAGCAACTTAGCAAGACCCTGTTTCAAAATTTAAAAAATTAAAAAGGCCGGGCGTGGTGGCGCACACTTGTAATCCCAGTACTTTGGGAGGCGGAGACCGGAGGATCTGGGTTCGCGGCCAGCCTCACCTCTCTCGCTCTCTCTCTCCCTGTCTCTCTCTCTCTTTCCTTAGTGAAGCCCTCCGCAACTTCCTGAGACCGGTTTCAAAATAAAGTATAAAAAATAGGGCCGAGGGCGTAGCGCAGAGGTAGAATGCCCCCGCGTTCAATCCCCGGTACCGCAAAAAAAAAAAAATTAAAAAAGGGTTGGGGTGTTGCTTGGAGGTAGAATACTCCCTGGGTTCAGTCTCCAGTAACACACACACACACACACACACACACACACACACACACACACAAAATGTCAAGAATTCTACCTATTCTTCAGATGCAATATACTGCAATATACCTTTAGGGAGACTATACAAATGTGTGTGTGTGTGTGTGTGTGTGTGTGTGTGTGTGTGTAAGATACTGAGGGCTTTGGCAATTTGCTCCCTGTATAAAACCATGGGGGCCAGCAGTAAGGGCTATCTGTACTTGCTTTAATGATGTTATTTTAGTACTCTTAGATTGAACACTGTGAACATAGTACTTATCTCTGAATGGCTGAATGCTGAGAAAAAAGCTTTTGGATGTTTTTATTAAACAGTGTTTTCAGTTCTGAGATACAAACTTAGTTTTAGAGAAAACCCCCAAAGTATTAGTATACACAGGGGTGCTTGAACAGAAAAAGAGCCTTGGATTCTGAGGTGGAAGTAAAAACTGCACTCGGATAATCAATTCTCTCAGAAGAGTCTGCAGAGGAAAACGGATGCAGCTGGCCCACTTAGGATTGGCTTTTCAGGTGTTCTTCTTTAGTGAAGAGGTTGCAGCTGTCAGTATAATCACGACAGATGGCCATCCACGCAGGCTCTCGGAGTGCAGTGCTCTGAGACTCTCTGTCTGCCACTTGGGCTGACTCAGTACTTTTGCGACTCCAATTACAAGGGCTTTGCAACGTCAAACCACTTGCAAGACCCTTGGGAGAGGAGCTGTTCCCTTCCCTGACCTACTTGAATGACAACCTAGAAACACAGTCATAAAACAGCTCAAGCTGAGAATTCCTCTAAATTAATTTCATCCCCCCAACAGATTAGGATGAATTGAAATACTTGGGGAGGGGATCTCTTTGGAGAGATGATCAAGGGTGTTATCACTGTTCTGTTATCACCATGTCTTTTTCAGGACATCAATAATTTGCAGCAATGGGAAGCTTGCTGGATGGTCATCGTATATATTGCAGAAACATCTGTCTATATGCTTTACTATTAGTAAGGTTTGATTTCCAGATAATAGGAGAGATATGGCTGAGGTTTCCCAGTACTAATGATAAAGGAAAAAATTTAAAGAAAAAAGTATTCTACTCGCATCTTAAAGAAAACTTATATGTGCATATCACTAACTTAGAAGTTGCTTAATATATGTAAACTAAGTACTATGCTTTACATTGTGCTGTAATTATAATCCTCCAAAATATGTTTATTCAATATACATACTTCATAGATAATAACTTTTAAAATATATAAGTACTCCAGGACAGACACAAGTCCAGATTTGTTTTACTCAAAAGCCTGTGGTTTTTTTTTTTTTCGAAATCCTGTATTTAACAGCTTCTTCTGGGGACTACATGATTATTTCACAAAAAAATAGGACAACATTTTTAAATATGAAGTGACCACCCCACATAAATACATACACACATTACACGCATTTATCTACCAAGAGTTTGCTATTTCAGATTTTCTCTGTGACCTTATCTGTTTTATGTCTCTGAATTTTGGACTTGACTGTGCGCAGTTGTTTTAATAAATATGAAAAACCTACAGGAAGCACAGAGAAGCTTTCACAACAAAGGACCCGACACACCTTTGCCAGAAGGCCAGAGCACTAAATCAATGGGGCCAACATGGACTTTCTCCCCAAATGCTCCAGTCCTAGAAGCTACCTGAAAAATGCAACACATTCATCTTCCAGACAAGGGATTCCTGATGGTTACTCCTCAGTTCTCCTATCTGTGTGATCTCGCTCCACAAGGGGGTGCCAGAGCAACAAGGACGGCTCTGCAATTCCTAAGGAAGGGGGCCTAATTGTCTCCTGAGTAGTCTCCTGAGTGGAGGTAAGGTGGTGGCTCCTACTGACACAATTCCTGATAAGCCAATGCTTTACAAGAATCCATGGTGTTAATTTTAATTTAAGGAAAGATAGACTTATACATACATATATATATATATATATATATATATATATATATACAGAAAATTCTGAAACTTTATTTTGTCTCTATTAGAATATGCCTTCTGCCAAACTTGCCCCTACTATTAAGAAGTAAATTATTTCATTTTCTGCCTGCTTCTTTTTTTTTCTCTCTCTTAATGGAAATGACTCTTAATAGAAAAGCAAAAAAAAAAAAGGTCTGTTAAAATCTTGAGGCAAAATGTAAATTTAGTGATTTAATAATATAGTGGCAAAAACATTTTTTTAAAAATTTGAATACTTCTTAGGACTTCACAAAATAGACATTACCTATAATATTGTTGCTAAGAAATTTAATGAAGTGAAAGCTCTTATTTCAGGTATCTTATTGCACCCCTCAAAATAAATACTGACCTTTTGTATGTTTTCTATTTTCCATGCTTGTTTGTGTGTGTACTATGTATGTATATGTGTACTATGTATGCATATGTGTATTATCTATATGTGTAATTTTAATAATTTTTATTCACTTCATATATCATGAATATTCACATTAGAACATAAATATGTAGTACATTTTGTTTCCATAGCTATCTTACAGTATAATTGATAAATAAAAATTTCCTATATGTATGGTGTACATCATGCAATGAACACTGGAAGTACATTGTGAAATGGATAAATCCAGCTAGTTAGCATATCCATCACCCCACATACTTTCCATTTTTTGTAGTCATAACATTAAAAAACTACTCAGAAATTTCAAATGTATAAGTAAGTAAGCATTAATTGAGTCATTGTGCTGTATAATAGATGGCCAGAACTTTATAGTTGTATGTGTGTGTTGTGTGTGTGTGTGTGTGTGTGTGTGTGTGTTAGTTATTGGGGCTTGAACCTAGGGGCATTCTATCTCTGAGCTACATCCCCAGCCCTTTTCATTTTTTTGTTTTGTTTTGTTTTGAAACAGGGTCTTGTTAGGTAAATGAGTCTTGCTATGTTGCTGAGGATGTCCTCAAACCTGTAATCCTCCTATCTCAGCCATCATTTTGAATGGCTACATTATGTTACATTTGTAGTGGTACTTTAATTTTTGTATTCTGAAAATAAACACTCATGTATATACACATATGTACATATTATTTTAATACAGGAGTGTATTCATATTGCATATATGTAAGTATATTTCATATATTGCATGTTCATACCACTTGATCTTTAATCCCATATCTATTTTATATTACTGAAATAACAGAAATATTTAAAGCTATATGCATGATGGTTTTAAAAAATCACTCCCAAAGCAAGTTTGCAGTAAATTATTTATTAATTTAGGTCTAGCATATACTTGACATGCAATAATTCACTTGATGAAGAATAACTGGATATTTCTGGATTCTTTGGGGAAAAAATCTGCACACTATATATAACCCTCTGAGAACATATCATAGACTGTCAGTTTGGAAGTAGAGACAGCTGCTTGCTTTCATTTATAAAGTCTGGCATTTCACAAACTTATTTGTATAATGTCTTCTTAAAAATAATTACCACTACCACTATACATCTTTGCAGACACAGATTATAATACCCGATTCGAGGTTGACTCTTCCATCTTAGTTTGTGCAGCTGTGGTCCCCAAACTTTTATCTGCATCTTGATCACCTGGGAACCTTGCTGAATTGCAGAAACAAATTCAGTAGTTCTGGATTGGAGCCTGATATTCTGCATTTCTAATTATCACCTGGATTTATGCTAGCCTGCCTGTGAACGGGTTTGACTAATAAGACCTTACATTAGAGGACAAGATGTAAATCACATAGAACAGAGTTGTTTCAGTCATACAAACTGGCAGGCAGCAGGGATTAGAGAGAATACAATTTTAAATTCATAAAAGGAACTTCCCCCCTTTCTTTTTAGCTATGATTCATTTGCTGGGCTTCACATTTGTGTGAATTTTTAATACTACATATGAGCATAGGTTAGGGGAGACTTCTAAAAGGAAGTAAGAATTGTTAATATTTTATGCGGGATATTATTTTAATAGCAGTTATATTAGCCAGAGTTTGGAGCAAGAGAAATGAACTAAGAAACAAGTATTGTTATTTCATTCCTCCTGCCACCTGCTACTACGCCTGCCTGATCTGTGTGGAGTTGCATGCAGGCCTTTTGCAGAGGATGAGCTATTGGACATACATAACAGATGGGGTCATAACTTCCCAATTCCATAAACATGCTCTCCACTCCTGGAGGCAGTAATGTACTAAGATGCTTTTTCAATGTGTTTAAGGTAGGTGCATTGCCGACATTTTACAAGTTATTGAAGCTCAGGGCAGCAATAACTTGTAATGTAGTTTTCAACATAGCTTCAATATGTTTTTAGGGGTGAGGTACAATAGATAAGAAATACCTTGGTAAATTATTCTTTTATCCTGTCAGCTGGTCCAAGAGTGTTATGCCCTGGCATTTCCAAGGGAATTTGCCATTGCTTTTGCATCATTATTCACAGATTTCGTCCTTTGCAGAACCACTGTGTCAGTGAGGTTTTCGGTTCCTTTGGTAAACAGCTTACCTTTATAACATGCTTATCATATTGCTCCCAAGATTGATAGCAGCATGCTGTGCTTTAAAATTCAGTTAGTCTCATTGGAGACACAGTATCCTAAAAAGACAATGAAAATGTGCCTCCAGTACAGCATACCAGAAGAAGTTCAGAAAGGAATTATGTTTGTAAGACCTTCCTGTTGGCATTATCTCCATCCATTGAAAAAGCCTGCATGTGAAATACCTGGCAAGTGCATTAGGCATCTGAGACCTGTTAATTTTAGTGTCTTCATCATGCCAGTGTCCAGAACTTAATTTCTGGAAACAATCATGATCAATCTATTGATAAAACAAAATCAATTTGCTACTATCCATGAGCTCAAATTCTAGTGGGGGGAAAAAGAAGAGATTGTAAAATATTAATAAATATAGCAAATGCATACATAAGGTGACAGCTGTAGGAAGGAAAAGACCCACTTCTGCTTGAAATGGCTCTGTTGTGGTGGGAAGTGAATGTGAAGCAAATAATCATTACTAACATCTGAAAATTTAGCTCTAAAAATTCTTCATGTTATCTCTCCTTTTTCCTATATGCATATAAACCCTATATGCATATAAATATTATTTAACATTTTACTGCTATAGAAATTATACATTTTTGTTTATGTATGAGCAGTCTCGTGTTCTAGATTTAAGCCCGTTGATGAGAAAGATCAGAGTTTGCTTATTCATCGTTGTATCCTTGTCCTCACCTTCTACCTTCCACTTTCAACCCTGGGTAGATATTAATGGACACTAAAAGCTTACTTTTAGTTATGGTATTATTTCTAGTTTTATATGTTTTTGTAAAACACATGAAGAAAGGGCTGTAGAAATAAGCTTTTGATATTATACATTGGATTCCTGTTTGCAAGCTTCATATATTAACAGAGAGAGTACATTTCCTTATTGCACACTATGATATTTATGGGATTGGTGGATAGAAATTAAATATATATTTTAATTGGCTTATGAGGCTTTTGAATATTTCAACAATACTCTACAAAGATATTTTGATATTAATGCCTGAGCCCAGAATTTGAACATAAAATATTTTGAACACAATTATTTTTGCATATTTCTAATATATGCTGATTCTTCAAGAGATACATCTACTGGGTAACTCATGAACAATTATTCCTTGTTCAGTTTATAATACTAGCAGGAGATTATTCATTAATTTAGTATTTCATTACATATAAATAATCATTGAAATTTGACCCAATGGGGCAAATATGGCTTTGGGCAGTTGAGGCATAAATGAGATCCAGGCACACAAAAATCTCCACATGCTATAAACAACAAACATAATAAATAGAAAAATAAAATCATAAGATATAATAAAATCATGTGAATATTATAGTGTTATAGAAAAATGTAAAGCAGAATAAGTGAATTAGGGAGTGGCAGAAGGACTACTGCATTTTTAAATAGACTTCTATTGGTGCGTTGAAATCATACATCATATTGAGGTTTAGTATGATAGAAACATACATGCACACAGCACCTGGTGCTTTTCCCTCTGGATCCATATTGCAATTTTAAATAGAGCAGTCAGGGCATCCTCCACCTAAAAGATGATATTTGAGTGAAACTTTAAAACACTTGAGTGATATAGCCCTATAGAATGTGTTGGAGTAGCCTGGGAGACAGTAGTGCAAAATACCTAGGTGAGAGCTTGCCTGACATGTTTAAGGAATAATGGGGTGTGAGAGAGATGTTGTGGTGGCTGGAACAAAGGGAGTTAAGGCAACTCTAGTGGAAGAAGATGTCAATGAAGTAACAGGTAGCTAGCTTATTTAGCACTTTGTTAGCCATAAGATGATTTGGTCTCTTCCTCTGAATTAAATAGACTGGGTTTAGAACATAAAGGCAAAAATATTTAATTCTTTTTTTTGCAATACTGGGGATTGAACCCAGGGGCATTCTACCTCTGAGCTACACCCCAATCGTATTTTTAATTCTTTATTTTGAAACAGGGCCTCATTAAGTTGCAGAGGGCCTCACTAAGTAGCTGAGGCTAGTCACAAACCTGGATCCTTTAAGTCATATTTATACAAGGCCCCATGTGTAGCAGCACCACTTGTTGCAGATGATGTTGTTGATTGATTCATTAGAAGTCTCTCACATGAATGACAACAGATTCAACATGACAAGATCTGAGGAGGCTGGGGAGGAGAAGAGATTTCTCTCTTACCTTCCTTTCTTCAGTGTCCCACTTTTATTGAGAGTTATAACCAAAACATTGTAAAAATAATTAGTCATAGGAGATAGCAAAACAATCATGAGGTGAGTCAGGGAAAACAGCAAGGTAGTCACAGATGAATCCAGAAAGGAAAGGGTAAACAAGGAAGTTGTCAGGGGCTTTGCTTATCAGTCTCATGGTCCTTGGAGATTTGTCTGCATGGAGAAATCTTCACTTGGGTGGGCAGTTTGTGCCCCTCCCAAGCCAGACCCGGTCTCACGAAGTTGCGGAGGGCCTCACTAGAGAAAGAGAGAGAGACACAGAGAAAGAGAGAGAGAGCTGAGGCTGGCCGCGGACCCGGATCCTCCAGTCTCCGCCTCCCAAAGTACTGGGATTACAAGTGTGTGCCACCACGCCCGGCTTCTCATGCCTTTTGACTCAGCCTTGGATTGAAACTTGAATGGCTCCCCTGGTTCTCAAACCCTTGAACTTAAGCTAGTTCTACCCTCCTGGACCTCCATTTTGGTGACTGCAGATTTTGAGACTCCTCAGCCTCCATAATCATGTGAGCCAATTCAAGTAATATAATTTATATAACATAAAATAAAATAGTATAATGCACACATAACCTATTAATTTTGTTTCTCCATAGGATAAAACCCATAATGAGATGTAAAGGCCATCGGTAAGCAGGTTTGGGGGTCAAAGGAAGAGTTAAATATTTTGGATATGTTGAATTTGTCTATTAAAAAGACAAGTGAAGTCAGGTGTGGTGGCACATGCCTGTAATCCCAGTACTCTGGAGACTAAGACAGGAGAATCACAGGTTCAAAGCCAGCCTCAGCAAGTAGTGAGGTTCTCATCAATATAGCAAGACCCTGTTTCAAAATAAAAATAAAAATAGGGCTGTAGGTGTAACTTGGAGGTAGAATACCTGTGGGCTCAATCCCCAGTACCACACACACACACACACATGTGCTCTCGCGCACACACATACACACAAAGACAAAGTGAAGATATGGGAAAGAGAAAAGTTATTTTTCAGTTTATGGATATAAACATTTGTAATTATTTTCATATTTATGATAAAAAAGAGCACCAAAGATTGAGGCATTCCCACTTTAGATAAAATCAGCCAGTGGGATAGAATGCTAGGGAATGTAAAGTCCTAAAAGCCAGTTGAAAAAAGTTTATCCACGAGGTAATGGTGATTAGCTATGTCAAATACTGACTACTGTTCAAATACTGATTACTGATCACTGAATGTGTAATGAGAGAAATCAACATTGAATTTCACAATGTGAAGTATATTGACAGCTTTAAAAGTTCAGTTTTAGTCTCCTCATGAGGATGAAAGCCTAATTAAGATTTGTCTTCTAGAGAATGGAATAGAGAAAGGAAGATAGAGAAGAGAATTATATTAGATGTCATAAAAAGTACTATAGAATGGGTGACTTCAAACAAAAATATATTTTATCATATCTCTGGAAGCTAGACAACCAAGATCAAGTTGTCACTGCATCATCTTTCTGGCTTGCAGATGTTCATCTTCTCTCCTTGCCTTCACATGGTCTTACTTCTGTGTGCCACTCAAGTGTCATCCTCTTCTTGTAAGGGTGCTAATCATACTGGAATAGAGCCCACCATAATAAATCTCATTTTAATTTAATTCCAAAAGACATTGTCTCCACATACAGTCACATTTTAAACTAATAGGGATTAAGATTTCAATACACAATTTTAGGGAAAAAATAATTCAGACAGTGAGACTGCATCCTCTGTCCCTCGCCCAAAACTTCATGTCTATCTAGTTTACCAAATACATTCAGTTAACCCCAACAGTCATGAAACTTCAACCCATAGCAGTATTAGTGCTATGTCCAAAATCTTATTTAAATATTTTCTAAATCATCTATACTAAGACTGGACAGATGATTCATCCTGAAGCAACATTCGTCTTCATATGTGAATGGCGAATAAGGCAAGTTATCTGTATTCAAAATACAATCAAAGAACAGACATAGGCTAGATATTCTCATGCCAAGTGGCAGAAATTGAAAACATAAAGTCTGAAACATAGCAAAGGAAATTTCATTCGATTTTAAGGATCAATAATAATGTTCTTTGACTCAATTATTTGTCCCTCTAGGCTGAGTAGTAGGTCCACCTCTTTTTTACTATTATTATTCTTTATTTTGAAACAGGGTCTCACTAAGTTGCAGAGGGCCTAAGTAGCTGAGGCTGCCTGTGAACCTGTGATCCTCCTGTCTCAGTTTCCTAAGTACTGGGATTACAAGCATGTGCCACCATTCCCGGCTCCACTTTTTCATTTTAACTTCATGGCCTTTTTAAAAAACCTTTCTTCTATAGTGCTTGCTATGTATATATATATGAAATTATCAATGCCAACCCAAATAGCATGTGTGGGGGAGGGGAGGAAGCAGGGTAAGAGCTGAGGGGAAGCTCATCAAATGGTGAGTGCATGTTTATTCCTATTACTCTGAACTTCATTATGATGTGTGATTATAATGCACCAATAAAAATATATTTTAAGAAAAAAAAAACTATCCTCATATAGTTGCATTTTACTATATTACATTCCCACACCATCCACTAATATGATTTACAAATTCCCTTTCTCCACATCCTTACCAGCACTTATTATCTATAGTTTTTTGATAGTAGCCATTCTTAGTGGGGTAAGATGATTTCTCAGTTACTTTGATTTGCATTTCCTTAGTGATTAGAGATGTTGAGCATTTTTTTATATGCCCATTGGGCATTTGTATATTTCCTTTTGAGAGATGTCTACTTAGGTCTGAAATACTGGAAGTGAAGACTTCAACATAAGAATTTGAGATAGGGTCACCATTCGGTCCATAACACAGGCTAAAACAATTATTCTGAAGAGTATTAATTTTCAAAGGTTGGCAAGGAATCCGGAGCTTTATAAAAGAAGGACAACTGAATGTACACTGGGAAAAATCATACCGGTTTCAAGTTTTTGTTTCTGTTTTCTAGTCACTTTTAGTCAATGAAAAAAATGGAATTATAAGTGTTAGTTTTTCCAGTGATCAGATTTTAGTCAGCATTTTCACTGCTGTAGTCCAAAACACCTGACCACCACAACTCAGAGGAAGGAGATTTATTTGCTCACTGTGGAGCTCAGGCCATGGCAGTGGAAGCAGAGAGAAAAGAGTTCAAGGGCTCTGATCTCACATCATGGAAGCAGGAAGTAAGCAAGAGCAAAAAGAGCATTTAAAGACACAAGCACAGTCCGCAGGACCACACCCCAAGGTAACCACCTCCTGAAGCCATGCACACCTGCCTAGGTTACCACCCAATAAATCCATTACAATGGATTTATCCACTGATGAGGTTACAACCCTCATGACTTAATTATATTGACTCTGAAAATCAATACGTGTCTTCTTTCAGGGGATATTATATAACCAAACCATAACACTCATATAGTATGTTAAAACAATAAAAGAACAAGTCAGGCAAAAAAAAAAAAGGAGTAATTTAGGCCAGGCATGGTGGTACACGCTTGTAACCCCAGTACTTGGGAGGCGGATACTGGAGGATCTGGGTTCGAGGCCAGCCTCAGCTACTTAATGAGAGCCTCCACAACTTCATGAGACCCGGTTTCAAAATAAAAGATAAAAAGTAGGGCCGGGGGTGTAGCTCAGAGTTAGAACGCCCCTGGGTCCAATCCCCAGTACCACAAAAATGGAATAATTTAATAATTCATGTATTTTAAGTTGTATAAGAGTAGCAAATAAACATCAAAGTGTCAAAGGACAAAGAAAAGAAATAGAGGTCTAAGTAGCATCAAGAGAATCCAGATTCTAAAGGAAATTGCAAGAAGGGTGTGATAACCAGTGAGAGTCTCCATTTAGAATGTGAGATCATAATTAGCAGTACTACTTGCAGCATTTTAGTCATTGATGTATCACCTTTGTAGTTGATGTAGTCTTTGTGGTTTAATGAATAGTTATAAGCATTTGAACAGTTCATTATATGATTAGTGTAATTGTATTAGTTTTCTATGCCATTTCAAAAATTACTATAAATGTAGTGGCTTAAAACAACAATGATTTGTTAAATAACAATTTTGGTAGGTCAGAAGTACTTATATGTATATAAGTACTGTGCTCAGGACCTCACAAGGATAAAATTGGGAGCTGCATTCTCATCTGAAGGTTCAATTAGGTGAAGATCTACTTCCAACCTCCCTTAGGTTGTTGACTGAATTTACTTCACTGTGGCAAAGATTTCATTGCATACTTTTTGACTTGTTTTTCAAGCCAGCAATTCAGTCTCTACTCCAAACCTCTAGTTTATCTTTTAAATGACTTACTTGACTAAGTCATGGACATGAGAATAATTTCCATTTGATCAATTTAAAATAAATTCAGTAGGATGTTTAATGGCATCTGCAAAAATCCTTCACTTTTGTCATTTTAGTTAGGAGCAAATCAGACGCTCTCCCTGCTCTGAAAGTGAGCAAATTATAAGAGGGTATAATTAATGACTGGGGTGTTGGTGATTACCTTAGATTGTACCTACTGTAATAGTGATTCTATTGAACTATGCACTGTTTAATTTAAAATTGCTTTCTTGGGAGTTTTGTTTTCACCCATGGAGAATTACCTGCAATGAGAATCATCAAGATACTGTAAACTGAGAAAAACAGATGAAAAATGGAAATAGCTGTTTTAAGACATGGGATGATAAAAGCAACACAGATATGTGATCCCTGAAATAAGGGAAATAACAGTATAATCTCAATGAGTTCCAGCTTACTACCTACATGAAATCCATCCATGCCATTGAAAAGTGCAGGGAACCCAAATATAACCCAGTAGAATTGAGAAGACAGATCATTGTTTGCAGAAATCAGTGACTATAATTTTTAAGGAATAGTGCTGAAATGGAGAATATAATTAATAGATAAATGCATAGACAAAGATATGTTGGATGGAAAGGAAGGGGAAGGAAGAACATTATAGAAGAGGAGAGGAGAGGTAAGGAAATAGAGAGTATGCTATGGAGACCCACAGAAAGATCCACTCAAGTATTTGACTGCATACTGAATAGCTTTACAGGGAGGCCATGGATAGAACAACTCAAAACAACAGGTAAAACAATTTTCAGAGATCTTATAGCACCAAGAATACTGTGTATTCTCATCCAGCAGAATAAAAATATTAATACACAGGGTATCCTGCAGAGATCCAAATTGTCATATTTGAGTTTTTAAACTAACCCAACTCCAGAGTTAAATCTGCTTTGAATCTGTTCAAACATGTTTTATGAAAAAAAGAAAAGAAATGAACTAATATGTTGTGATATAAAAAAATAAAAATCACCAAAGAAATATATAAAAACATTCAGCACACACATATATATAAATCCAGCATATGATTCACAATAACTGGTATTTAGTTAAGATTAACATGTATATAAAGAAATGATAAAATATTAACTATCAATAGGATGCAAATCCATCATTAAAACATAAAGGAAAAATTAAAGATGAAATTAATAAATGTGGATTTTAAAATAGCAATTATACTATAATATGTCCAAGGATATAAAATGAATCATGAACATAATCAAAAGTATAAATGAGAGCATACAAAGGTGCAGATAAAACTGCTAGGTACAAACATTTAACATCTAAATGGAAAAAACTGGATAGGAATAATAAAAGAACAGACCTGGAAGAAAGGCCTATCAACTTGATTAAAAGGAAATTCCTGAGATAAAAAGAATGGAAATAAACTAATCATCATGTTGAGTGAGAAAATATGAAGGTAGCTTACATATAATTGGAGATCAGAGATTCTAAATACTTTTTAGAGAATAAGGGCTAATTTATTTTTAATATGTAAGAAAATAAGAATCACAGAAAACTCTCCAAAATTGCAAAACCATGCTGCCTGAACAAACATAAAGCAATATGTAATAGAAAACACAATAAAAAACTATAAACCAGTGATAGAGTTGAAGATCATAGCAAGGGAAAATGACACATATGTATAGATGAGGAAGGGAACAAAGAACAGATAAGACCTATAGGAAATCAGATTTAAATACAACCATGTTACTAATCTCACTGAATATGGTCTAAACACTGCAATTAAAATGTAAGGATTGTCAGACAATAATAAAATACACAACCTCATTATATCCTTCCTAACAGAAACTCATTTTAAGTATACATACACACAGAATTATCAAAAAGAAAATGAAGAAGCTATCTCCTATGCAAACACTAATTAAAACAAAGCTAGAAGTGGCTTTCACTCCTACCCATGATGGAGTAACAGGAAACAGATTTATCTTCCTTCTGTAAACAACTGGGGAATATATAGGAAATAATAAAAACTAAACAGAATATATGAAACAGTTTTAAGATACAAGGTAAAGCAGGACAACCAGCCGTGAGAAAGTGGAATCAGTGGATGTGAGCTCCATGATTGCCCATTTTTCTGACCAGAGTGCAGGCCGCTGTACGGGGAACAGTTACACAGGAAAGCCTTTCATGCCACTGCATTGAGGAGATCCAGTGGTGATTTCAGGAAAGCTAAGGAAGCTATGGCATGTGGAGTATGATGCCAGGGAGAAGGGAGACAGAGAGAAATTGTAGAGACTCATGGAGGAGTGAATTGTGATTATTATTTACCTGACTATGTGGGGAGTAAAACACCAGGAAGGTACAAAAAGAAATAATGAAAAGTGCAATCCAGTTTCTGGAGATCACGTAGGCCTGTGAATGGTTCACATTTTACTATTCATAGTGAACAGTCCCATTAATAGGTTGAGTAGAGTCCCTAGAATGTGTTGGCTCAATATTAAAGACAAATTTGCCCTAATAATGTTTACTGAGGATCCACATTTTAGAGATTTTTCATTGCCTCAAACTCAACAAACTGATTACAAGTAACTTAAATGAATC
>PVJS01042031.1:0-17691 GCA_004027185.1 Glis glis | reverse complement strand
TCTTACATCACAGTGAATATCTATTTGATGTTAACATACATGCACACAGCTCTTAGTGTCCCCCCCACCTCCCCCCACCTGTATGAAGTACCGAGAATGATGTTGGTATATTCTCACATATGCATATTGTTTATGATAGTAATTCCACTGATTTGCTTCTTTCTTGCCCTTCCCCTTCCCTTGTACCACTTCCCTTGCCCCGCTGAGGGTTCTTCATTATCCACTGGAGTCCCTTGTGTGTCCCCACTACTCCCTAGGTTGTGCATATTAATGAAAACATATGTTCCTTCTTTTTTTGTGATTGGCTGATCTCGCTTAACATAATGTTCTCCAGATCCTTCCATTTTCTTGCAAATGATGTTATTTTGTTCTTCTTTATTGCTGAGTAGAATTCCATTGTGTGTATTTCCCACAATTTTGTAATCTACTCATCTGTTGATGGACACCTAGGTTGGTTCCATAATTTGGCCACTGTGAATTGTGCTGCTATGAACATGGGTATGCTTATATTACTGTAGTTTTCTAGTTTCAATCCCTTTGGAATGATAGCCAGTAGTGGTATAGCCGGATCATATGGTGGGTCCATTCCCAGTTTTCTGAGGAATCTCTACACTGATCTCCATAGTGGTTGAACTAGTTTGCAATCCCACCAACAGTGTAGAAGAGTTCCAATTTCCCCACATCCTCACCAATATTTGTTGTTGTTTGACTTCTTAATGCTTGCCATTCTAATTGGGGTTAGATGAAATCTTAGAGTAGTTTTGATTTGCATCTCCCTGATTGCTAATGATGTTGAACATTTTTTCACGTATCTATTGGCCATTTGTATCTCTTCTTTCGTGAAGTGTCTATTCATTTCAGTTGCCCACCTCTTGATCGGATTACTTGTTTTCTTAGTGTAAAGTCTTTTAAGTTCATTTTTAAAAGTTACAAATACTTTAACATTTCAAACATATCAACCCATATGCCATGGATATTTCTAGCAAGAACAGACACACTTATGTGGATACACATTAGTCTGTCTCTACTAGCATGTTGTATCAGTTGGTAGCAAGTAGCACATCTCTCCTTATTATCTCTGACTTTAGCTTTAGTGTTCAGTACAAGTTAACTCATATATATTTGCTAACTTTAAATGGTGGATACAGTCTTTAGAGATTGGAAAACAAAATTTTAATTATAAAAGTACATAAAAACCTGGGTGTGGTGGCACATGACTGTAACCCCTGAAATCTTGGGGGGCTGAGACAGGAGGATAGCAAGTTTGAGTTCAGCCTCAGAAATTTAGCAAGATCCTCTCTCAAAATTAAAAAAAAAAAACAGGCTGAGGCTATAGCTCAGAGGGAGAATGCCCCTGGGCTCAATCCCCAGTACCATACCCTCAAAGAAAAAAAGAAAGAAAGAAAAAAAAAACCCAGTTTGGATTTTCCCTGCCATGTTATATTGTCTCTAACATGAATATTAGAATAGTCAAAGGCAACGTGTTTTATATTGGGATGACAGTTCTCCTCCATTAAGGACACAAGCTATTGGTAAGGCTCTGGTTTATGGTTACATATTTTATTAATCAGTATTGAGTATGTATTAAATAATCAGATCTAATGTAGTTTAACATAAACAAAAGAAAACCAATACAGACGGTGGGTCATGAGCCAAGGATTATAGTCAATCCGGGCAGTACATTTGAGACCTAAAATAAAAGTTTCAAATGTTATCATCTACATTCGTAGCACCTAACTATGGCATTTTGTGTGAATATCTCTCTTCTGTGTGCATTGTATTTATACAACTACAATTTTCCCATTTTGTTGGGCATTTATATTTTCCAGGCTTATACATGAATCTCTGTCCACATTTCAGAATTACCTTCATAAGAAAAGTTTTCCAAAAATAAAATTGTTATATCAGTGCATATAAACAGTTATTAACACTTCAGATAAATGTGCATTGACATATTGTTTTCCAAAAAAGCTGCATCGATTTATATTCTCACAGGTAACGTATAAGAATAGTGTCACTAGTATTCAGGGCCTCACTTCCTTTTATTGTGTGTGTGTGGTTGAACCCAAGGACATTCTGCTTTCAAGCTACACCCCTGGCCCTTTTATACTTTTTGCTTTGAAACAGGGTCTCACTAGGCTGCTGAGAGTCTCACTAAGTTGCTGAGGCTGGTCTCGAACCTGCAATCTTCCTGTCTGAGCCTCTCAAGTGCTGGGATTACAGGAGCACTCTACTGCTCCCAGCTTCATTTCCTTTATTATCATATAATTTTTATTTAGAACAAAATTTAAAAGGAGAGGGGATAGGTTGGAGAAATGGTGTGGTATTGCACAGTAGGGTGACATCAGATAATGCTTTATGCACTGTATATTTCAAAAAAACTAGAAGAAAGAATTTTGAATGATTTTACCACAAAGAAAGTTTGAAGAGATAGAATGCTTTATTTGAATTGAACATTATACAATATATGCATATATTGAAACATTACATGCTACCCTACAAATATATATAATTTTATGTCAAATTAAAACATTAAAAATTTTAAAAAGCGCTTGGATTAATTAAAAGACAAAATTTAAAAAGTACTTGGATTAATTATCCAGTTTAGGGAACTAATTTAGTCCTATCAATGTAGTCAGAGGATATACTATTATAGTCAATATTTAATGCATACCTACTTCCATATCAACTGTACATTCAAATACAGATCCATATGCATAATGTTGATAAAAAATATTAGGCAATTTTTTTTCTTTTTTGTGGTACTGGGGATTGAACCCAGGGGCATTCTACCTCCAAGCCACACCCTCAGCCCTATTTTATTTTTTATTTTTGAAACAGGGTTTCACTAAGTTTCAGAGGGCCTCACTAAGCTGCTGAGGTTGGCCGTGAACCTGGGACCCTTCTGTCTCAGCCTCCCAAGTACTGGGATTACAAGTGTGCGCCACCACGCCCAGCTAAGGCAAATTTTAAGAGAGTCAAATTTTCAAAGTGTTAAAGGTGTTTTAAATGAAATCAGGAATTATCTCCTAAATTAAGCACTCTTCCTCCCCCAATATGCTCCGTCTTCTACCCCCATCAGCTGCACAATTCTAAGACTTACTGTGTAGTGAGCATTTGGTGTGTTGCTGAACTCTCAACTGGGTACTTTAGAGATCATCAAAACTGACTCTCTAGGTAAACCCGCACAGGTCAGAAAGCTCAGTCCTAATTAAGTAGGAAATCCGAATTCCTTCCTGCCCCTCACCTCCAGCAGCCAGGAAACCATCTGAGGTCAGCCAGTGATTGTCTACAGGCTGACCCCCCACCGCTCATCGCTCCTCCTGCTCTCAGTCTCTGCCACCACCATCTCTTAGAATCTGTGATCATGCCGACAACTCTTCCAGAATCCTCCTTTGCTTCTGGCATTGCGGCTCAGCGCTTTCTTACAGAGGAATAATGAAGAACTCGAGGTCGTAGCCCACAGCGTCTGCTTGTACAGCCTGAAGCACAGTCTGTATAGGTTATGTGTTTCATTTCTTAAAGCGATGTGAAATTTGCATTTTATCCCCTTGCAGATACATTATGGCTTAAAAATAATTTGAAAATTCCACCAATAACTCAGTTTTATGCCCCCCCATCCCCACATCCACTTCCACAAATCGATACTCCAAGAAGATACATCATGTTAAAGGTGGGGTTCTGTGGATCCCCTGACATCCCAGTCTGGAAAACTCAGGCCTGTCTCATGGAATGTAAATTCTATAACATGCGAGGATCTTCCACCCGCTTTCCTGTGCCCACTTCCCACGAATCCAGTGCGATTTAGGACGCTGTGTTTCTGCCTCACAGATAGCTTGCCAGTCCCTCAAGCAACCTATTACCTCGCTTGCTTTTTGTTTTTGTTTTGCGTTGCCCAGAACAACCCCTTTTTCTCTTCCTCTGCCCTGTCCCCATTCTCTCTCTCTTGAGCCCACCTCCCATACAGTGAGGTAGAGCAAGATCATAAAGACAAAAATATTTTTGAACTGTTAAATATTTGACAAATGTAAGAAATTGTCAGAGATTTCACTTAAAGAAGCACTGGGTCTTCGTTTCTGGCTTCTACACCCTCCTCCACCTGCCTTATTGTAGGATTATTGTTTGTTCTCCCTTTGAGTTCCCCCAAGAGACTCTGAGCTTCTTTGGCATGGGCCATCTTGCCATATGCATCCCCCCCCCCAAATGTACATGGTAGAATGATTGAAGCAATGACTAAATATCAAATATACCTGCAGGCTAACATATCAAAGGTATAAACCTCTAAGGAGATTTAGAACCGAAACTCTTCAGATATCCTCATTTTTTCAAGAAGTTGTTGTGTTCTAGCCAGACATGGTGACACACTCTTGTAATCCCAGTAATTGGGAGGCTGAGACAGGAGGATCGCAGGTTCGCGGCCAGCCTAAGCTACTTAGTGAGGCCTTCCACAACTTAGAAGATCCTGTTTCAAAAGCAAGGAATAAAAAATAGGGTTGGGGGTGTAGCTCAGAGGTAGAATGCCCCTGGGTTCAATCCCTAGTACCGCAAAAAAATAAGTAAATAAATAAAAAAGAAGTTATGTTCTTCAAATTAAATATGATCGTATTTTTCTAGTTGAAATTTGAAATTATTATTTGTTGTCCCTATAAACATGTCAAAAATATGATACATGCACACACAACTCAGAAAGCCCATGACTCTGCCTCTTTATCGACTAGTAGAGTGTTTAGAATGTAGGGATGGAATGAATAAATTTTTTGGCTCATTTTAAACCCAGCGAAAGATGGCAACAGTAATGATGTTTACAGATGAGGCACTGGACAGTAATATTTTGAAATACAACCACAAATAATCTGTGCCTGGGGTCATCATAAACAAAATAGATTAGGAGACTGTAAAGATGAATGGTACAATGTTGATGATCGCTTTGACTAGATTGAGAACAGCAATTACACAGGTCATCAGATTATACATGACTGGATTTTGTTACTGAGAACAGGACATTTAAGACAATATACATTCACATTTGGTATTGATGCAAGTTATTATAAAAGTCAGTATTTTGGAATCCAAACCTAATTGTAAGTTGGAATTCTCCAGCAGAAATTGTTCAGGAGGCTGAGACCGGAGGATCCAGGTTCGTGGCCAGCCTCAGCTACTTAGTGAGACCCTGTCTCAAAATAAAGAATAAAAAATAGGGCTGGGGGTGGAGCTCAGAGGTAGAATGCCCCTGGGTTCAATCCCCAGTACTGCAAAAAAAAAAAGAAAGAAAAAGAAATTGTTTACCACCCAAAGTTAAAATTGATGGGTCTCTCAAATATACTTTTGCCTGTGCTTTCATTTCATTATTCTCGCCCTCTTTTAGATACTCCCTTTTCGTATTCTTATTTGGATTTTAGTGGGCAAGATGTTGGAAGTTACATCTGAAACTTTTTTCTTTGTTCTGTAAAACACATTGAAACCATTTGTTCTTTTCATGTTCCTGAGAACAGATTTGTAAAGTCACAGATTCAACCCAGTAGGAAGTGAAGGGTTCTATAGGAAGCAGTAGGCAAAAAGGGACTTTCTATAGAAAGCTTGTTTTTAAAAAAGTATGTACTTTTAAAAGGAAAAGTATAAGGTGAATGAAGCTCTCCTTTCCAATATAAAGGGTTTATTAGTAATCAAACATTTTAAGAAATAATAGAGATTGAACTTTTAAATAAAAAGAGATTAACACATTTGGATACAAAACAGTGAAATGGTTCTCAGAAAGAAGAGAATTAAAATAGAGAACCTTACCATCATGAAATATGAGCCATAAGATGACTGTAAAATACAGAGGCTCATTTAAGTCACTCCACAGAGGAAACTGAAGGTGAGCATTCACCTATACAGCTAGTTGATGGCAGATACCAGACAAGAATTTCTTTTCTCTGCCTAAAAAAAAAAAAAACTTTCTGTGTTTTAAAAGTAATAGATTCTTATCATTGGTATTTCCTTATTCCAATTCCCCTTTGGCATGTAACTGAGCACATGTTCTTTTCCAGAGTGTATAATTGTCAAGAGTATATAATATTTCACCTCCCTTTTATAAACAAACTACAACTAATACATCTTAAAAAGTGTGATCACCTGTGATTTTTTTTTTACAAGAGAATCTGAAACATCTCAATAGGAATTGGAAGGGTAATATGTTTCCAAGGAAATGTTTATGGGTAACTAGAGGATCCAGTGACAGCTGTTGAGTCTTTTTAAAGCCAGGAAGTTCATAATCCTTCAAGAATTTCTTCCTTCCTTTGACTTGTCCATGGATATCTGCCAAATAAAGACAGTTGTGAATCCTTTCAGCCAAATTTGAAAATATGCTTTAAGAACATGTGAACAATTTAGTTGAGAAATTCAAAAGGAAACAGATTCCCTAAGTAGAAACACTGCTATGTGTTTTTAATTGGGAAAGGTTTTATCTCTTTCTGTCTGATATGCACAGAAATTAATAAAATCAATTCCTCCAAAATAAAAATGAAATGGGTACCTCAAACGTCTTTTTCTCTCCTTCCCATAACCCAGATAACCAGCTGAGATTCATACTGTCTTCTCTGTTCATTTGAAGGTCTAAATTTTCAAAATGAGATACTTTTTTGTCCACCTTATTTTATTTTATTTTTGGTAATGCAATCTCATGCAATAAAACCTAATATAGGATGGGTAAACAAATTCCCAAACTAATTTGTACAGGCTGCAGCACATGTGAATATTCAACTAGTTTTACTATTTAACTCTCACAGGGAGACATACATTAACATTATCAAAACCAATCTGACCATTTCATTGCCAGATTCTATTTATGTTTGTCCACGGTGGGGAGAGACATTTGTTCTTTCAGAGGCTTCTCTCCGATGTGGATAAAATTTTTTAGGGTCATTTCCTGTCACTTTTCTTAATGATATTGCCTGTATGTACAAAATAGCAACAAAGAGTAGGCTTCCTTAATATAGTAGTTCAACGTGATCAATATCTGATTGGTCTTAGATCAGTCATATGAAAATGATTCTAGGATATTTTCTAACACCCAAATTACTTTATTTCCAATTACATGAAGTAAATTCATTTTGATAAATCTTCATTTATTATCCTCTATAAGTAACCTACCCATTAATTCGCATAACAACCCTTCAGAATTCTTATTTATTTATTGTTTGTGGTACTGGGAATGGAACCCAGGGGCATTCTACCTCCAAGCTACACTCCCAGCCCTATTTTTATTCTTTATTTTGAAACAGGGTCTCACTAGGGCCTCACTAAGTAGCTGAGGCTGTCCATGAACCTGCAATCCTCCTGTCTCAGCCTCCCAAGTACTGGGATTACAAGCGTGCGCCACCACGCTCGGCTACAGAATCTTTATTCTAAACCAAGTAGATATCTAATTTTATCATTCTTATTAGAGGAGAAGTTATATTTGTGTATATTTAGAATCAGCCACAAGTAGGCTCAAATCAGATCCTACTGCTTGGTACTTGTGTGACCTCTCTGTGCCTTGGCTTCTTCATCTGTGCAAAGAATATAACATTAACAATATGTATTTCTTAATATTAAATAATATAATATATGAAAACCTGTGGTAGAGTGGCTGTCACATACATGATACACAAGCATACATACATATTCTCTCTTTCTCTCTCTCATCTTCATGGATTGAAAGAATTAAAATTGTTAGAAGGTCCATACTACCCAAAGAAATCCCAAGGACATTTTTTACATTGACTCATTCAAACTTTGCTACATTATAACTGTCCCCATTTTACATGTTGGGAAACTGAGGCAGAGAAGGCCAAGATCTATGTCAAAGCTGGCCAGCAGAGCAGCTGGTAGACACATCGAGGCAGCCTGGATCCAGAGCACCTGCTCGTCTACACAAAGGGAAGTTAGATGTTAAGTTCAAAGTCACTTAAGAGAGAAAGAGCGTGGTTCACTATAAAAACAAAAGTGCCAGGACTCTCTGGAGTATAGTTTGTAGAAGACAGAGTAGAATTGTGGGCCAGATAATGGAGGGTCTTATGAATAAGGCTCATGAGTTGTATTCTAAGTTTGATAGAAAGATGTTACAGTTATTAAAGAGGGAAATGGCATTATCCAATTTATGTATTGAAAATATTACTTTGGATGCCATTTGGAGACCAGGCTGTCAAGTTGGATAAGGACACAGAGTAAGGTAGTAGGAGGTGATTGTGTTAATCCACATGAGAACAGCCAGTGATTTGTTGATAGAAAGGGAAAGAAGCCAGTGGATTCAGGATCTATTTTTGGAACAAGGCAGACTTGATTGCTGATGGACTGGTTGTGGGAACCAGGAGAAGCAGAATCAAAAGTAGCTCCTCCCTTTTGAAGTTGAGCTAGTAAAGGAAGAATGTGCCATTTCTTGAGATGAGGAAAACGGAGGGTAGGAAAGGTGTGGCCTGGGGAATAAGGGGCAAAAAATCAAGAAGTTGAGCGTTGAGTGTGTTGAGTTTGAGACGTGTCATAAATGTGAGTGCAGATGCTGAGCAGGAAGCTGAGGAATGCCCGGGAGAAATCAGATGTGGATGAGAGATTCCCAGAGAGACAGGATGGCATGGAAACAGAACTATCATAAAAAATCTCTCATTTTTTTATTTCTTTTTATATGAAGTTTTTTATTATTATATTTTATTGGTGCATTATAATTATACATCATAATGAGGCTCAATGTGATACAAAAAACATATCTGTACACAACACTGGGTGTGATTCCCAAAATTAGAAGTTTAATTGTGTAGTGATAGAATTTGAGGAGAAGTTATATTTAGCTATTTTTTGTAATCAGCCCAAAGTGGGCTCAAATCAAACTCCACTGCCTAGTACTTGTGGCATCTCTCTGAGACTCAGGTTCCTCACCTGTGCAAAGATATTAATAGTATATATTCATAAGATTATATGAGATAATATTTCAGAACATTTAGTACAATGGCTGGTATATATATATATATATATATATATATATATACACACACACATATGTATATACGATGTATTTACAATATATATGTAAATACACACATACCATATAAGAGATGAAGAACAGATATAGCTAGATCTACCTATGAATATATATATATTCTCTCTCTCCATGTATATATAGAGAGATATATATGCATCTATTTCATCATTTAGCCATTGTTAAATTTCAATGTCATCTCCCCTAGTGGAAAATATTCATACAGAAAGGAAAAAGTCAATCTGAAAAAAAACACTCTATGTCTATATAGGATAGGGTCTGAGTCCAAGGACTTAGGATTGTAAACTGCACACAAGGAAGGTTGTTCTGAGAGTCACAGTAGGGCCAAGTATATTCAAGTATCTTTCATTTAAAAAGAAAAGACCTAGAAGTAAGCCCATTTGGATCTCTGACTTTCATCTCTGTTCTTCCTTTTCCTGAGCATCTTAAAAGAAGAAAATCTTAAGAGATTCTCTGCCACCTTCTAAGAATCTCATTCATTTCGCCACCCATTAAAATCTGGTTTGAAGATGATGAATAAGCTGAATGACCAAATCCAGTTACACCTTGTGCTTCCTTGTCCTCTCTGCAGCATGTGTGCAATTGGCCATCTGCCATTGTTCCATATTCTTGGAACACCCTTCCTCCTTTGTGCCTAATGCCATACTGCCCTTGCTTCTAATTCTATGACAGCTCTACCTGGATTTAAACTCAGTTACCTATGTCTAAGTTTGGGGCTGCTAAAACCCTTCTTCTCAGGGTTTTTAAAGGGTTGAGAGAGTTGACCTGTAGCTTTTGGTGTTGTGAGCAGCCAGGGAAAGTGGGGCTGGCGGAATCCTCTGTATATCTCATACCTGCCCTCCTATGTGTCTAGAAGCTCCAAGCTTAGCGACTCTCTAGTTTAGTATTTCTGGAGAAGAAACCTCTTAGTTCTCATTCTCTCTCATTTGAGCTTCAAGTTTTAACATACTCCCCTCTGCTTTTTGTCTTACAGGGATTTCTCATAGCTTCCAATCCAATAAGAATTGCCTTTCTTATTTTAAAGCATGATTGTAACTCTTTACATATATCCTTTTCTTATATGTTCAAGGGTTTTGAACAGGGGAAGACATGACAGTCTATTCTAGTATCAAAGTATGCCTTCTTCTCCGGTTCAAACGTGGCTCATTTTTTCCATCTTTGCATGTACCTCATATCAGTTACATATTCAATGGGTCTGTTGAATGACTTTTTATTTTAAAAGTAAGATTAATGAAGTGTTAGTTTTCTTTTTAGACCAATGTCATAGCAGCACAAGTAGCAGTAACAGTGAAAAATGAGAGACAGAAATGGATCTGAAACATATTTAAGAGGCATCGAGAAGACTTGATAATTGTTGGAATGTGGAGGATAAGAAAATCCCTGACAGAATTTCTATTAGATGTACTTATAAATTACTATAAAATTTAAAAGTAAAGAAACTCCCATATTACTAAAATGCATAAGTGTTCCATTGCTTTTTTTTATATATTTTTATTTATTTATTTATTTATTTATTTTTAAGTTCCATACAAATATCACCATCAGAAATTCGTCTCAGCCCTTTGTTGTACAACTTCACGCACTTGGTAGTCAAAGATTTAAAATTGTGCCCTATAGTCTCAACGCGTATGCATGCAAACACGGACCATGGTATTCCCATAATATGTGATTAAATATGCAACTTTAAAATTTCCATTTTTCATATCGCATTAAATTTTGCCTTTAAATCCAAAGATTTTGAAATGACTTCTACTTCCACTAAGATATAATGATGCTTTCCTTTCATCTGTCTGAAGGCCATAGTGACCCAATTAAATTCAGGAATAAATATTTTTGAGCAATACAGCATTTCACATTCTGTGCTGAGCACTGATAAGCCAAAAATAAATAAGCCAAAATAAATACGCTTCCGTTAAGGAGCTCACCGTGTAAATGTGGAAACAGGAAGGCATATATAATTACACTACTGCAAGACAGTCACAATAATAAAATACAAAAGTGCTACAGAGAGGCCAGGCGACTGACTCTTTGGGGAATGGCCGAGAGGAAATGATTTTAGAGCAGAATTTTGAACAAGCTTTATTTATGGCAAATGCGAAGGGATGAGTCACGGAGGAGCATGGACAGGAATTGGAGTTAGCACCATCTCACCGGAGAGGTAGAAGTGAGGAAAGACATGGGGTGAAGCTGGACCAGATAAGAAAAAACTTTCAAGTCATAATGAGAAGATGGGATTTTTTTTCTAAGTACCAGAGATTGAACCCAAAGGCATTCTTCCTCCGAACTACACCCTCAGCCCTTTATTTATTTTTCGTTTTTGAAACAGGGTCTCCCTAGCTTACTGAGAGTCTCCCTGAGTTGCTGGGGCTAGCCTCAAACCTGTGATCCTCCTGTCATAGCCTCCCAAGTACTGGGATTACAGGTGTGCGCCACCATGCCCAGCGAGAAGTTTGAATTTGACTACAAGTAATGGGGACACAATACCATGTCAGAGGAAGCGTGATAGAGGGCTCCGTGGTACTGCAGATAGATCCATTTGTATTGGAATGTGGACAAATTTGGAGGAGCAAAACCGCAAAGAAGAGATAAAAATGAGGGACCAGTTCTTACAGTCTAGGTGTGATACAAAAAGGACTATAATTAAAGAGTTGGGAATGTAAAAAGTTAGATTCAAATAAGCAAATACGTGGCTCTTAATATTAAACACAAAATATTTAGGTGGTCTGTTATCTTCCCCAGCTTGGCAAGGGGCGATGAGCCCCAATTTCTTTATAGAGAACCCGTGACCAAAGTCATTCTGGCAAATTTGACAGCCAACACAATTTGTCCTCTTTGATAAATGTCCCAGGGAGTCAAGACAATCACGTGTCAAAATTGATAACTGATAGGAAAGCTGGGAAGGCAGCCTCGTTTGTAATTACCCAACCACCAGCACTTGCAGCCTGTTTACCTCAAGAATGGTTCTGCCTCACTCTAAGACTTCTTTATCTCCATCCAAATAGCCCCCAAATCTACTGAAGCTGGGTCTACCTCAGGTGATATATTCATTCCAGACCAGTCTATGGGTGCAGGAGGAGGATAAAGAGGTGACTTTCATTAGGGCTGTTTTTCACAACTGAAGGGTTTCAATAGCTTTAAAAGGGAAAGAAAGCATGAACTTGACCAATTCTCTGTAGGCGTTTAGCAAAATAGATAGTAAATTCTGTGAAACAGAAAAGCCCGAGGGATTACTGCGAAGCTTACTTCCAAAATCCTAAAATGTTCATTACCTCATGCATGGAAGGTGTCTGAGGAATAAGGAGCCGTTTTTTGATTAAAAAGACTTAGTTCTGAACAATAGCATGGCTGGTACTTGTAAATAAAATACACAAGAAGGCACTTAAACTTCATCTTATGCTTTTGTGAGGGAAAGAAATGAAAGTCTCAGAAGACCGCCTCGGTGCTGATGAGAAGCCCACAGTGCACTTTGTACAATAAGCTTTTTCTTTTCTCTTTACAAATGGAATTGTGATTTTTCTATGTATAGGAACACACTGCTGGCCAAGTCTAGGAAAGAAAGAGCTGGAATCTAAACAGAGCCACAGCAGGACTTGGGTCTACCCCATTTTATGGTCATTAACAGAACTTCCAATCACAGTGGAAACTCGAAAGTTCTTGAAATGAACACTTCTTGCAATGATAATGTTGGACCAGTTAGCCAGTCTAATTACAACAGGCTCGTGTCCAGTGCTTCTCCTTGCCACAGCATCCTGCCTTACTTTGTTTACTCTAGGAAGCCATATTTTTCAAGATTAAATTGAGGTTTTTTTTTTCCTGGAAAGCAAATAATGATTCTTTGAAACTGTAATTCCCCCTACTTTCCAGCACGCAGTAGTGAATCACAAGGCCTTTCTCTTTAACACACAAGTTTTTCGACAGTCATTATAACCCTAGCAATGGTCTCAAAGTCCTGCCTTCATCTGCCACAGATATTTGTCTTATTGAGAGTTTAAATCAAATTTTTCATTGAGATTTTTTCAGTCCTTCCTTTGATACAGCCGTCATATCTTCCTGCTGAGATTATTCCAAGACCTAATAGACTCCATCATTAGAAAACATTTTATAGTACTTGAATTGGCTTTTCCTGTGTTGAATTTCATCCAGTGTTTCTTCTATTGCCCATAACAGAAGTAATTTGCAGAATCTCTGCATTTTAGCCAGGACTACTCAGAGAGAGGGTGACTTCCTGGGGTACTGGGTGCCGGTGGCATTGCCAAACTGGAAAGGACTGAGCCTTTGGGGGCTGGTATATATTCAAGAGGGTGTGTGTGTGTGTGTGTGTGTGTGTGTGTTTGTGTGTGTGTGTGTGTGTGTGTGAGAGAGAGACACACACACACCCGCACTTGCACAAGCCTCTTTCCATACTTACATATTTGTCCTAGAGTAGATACAGAGTGAAATTTGGATATACCTAACAGTATTAGGAGACTAATAGAAGATGGCTGTAGTGTCAGAAAGGTGTACACCTTTTTTTCTTTGTAAATATGGAATCCCTAATATCTAGATTCAGACATGTTTAAAGGTTGTTTTATAGGAGTTCTGTTATCTTTATGCATTTATGCAAAAAGCCTTTATTCTTTTATATCATGTAAGGTACTATTAGGATAAAAGAAATCTGTGTTCTCTGCCCTCTGTGAATTAACATCTTTATTCATTATAAGTGTACAAATAACACCTCCTCTGTGTTCTTAGAAAATGCCTAGTTTATCTGGGTGTGGTGGCTCATGCCTGTAATCTCAGTACTTGGGAGGCTGAGACAGGAGGATCATGGATTTGAGGACAGCTTTAGCAACTTAGCAAGACCATCAATAACTTAGTGAGTCCCTGTTTAATAAAAAAATAAAAAGGGCTGGAGGTGTGTGTGCTCAGAGGTAGAACGCCACTGGGTTCAATCCCCAGTGCCCTCTACCAACATGCTTTGTCTTGAGTTAGAACAGATACAGTAAGAAAACAGTATTTTTCTGACTCTACCCTCTTTTCTAGTTTTATGGGTTTCTCAAGTCACCCCCAAGATCCTTCCAGATTTGGGGAATCCTCAGGATATGTCTCACATGGTCTCAGAGGGCCCTGTTGCTGCCTCATAACACCTAACATTTTCCTTCCTTCTGACTTCAGCTGGGCTCATCCTAGCCTCTTCTGAACGTGGTGTTCTGATACCCACTCTTCACTCTGTCGAGTTCTGCACGGCTAGACGGGTTGTTCAGATCACTGTACACATGTTATGTCCTGTGTCAACAGTTCTTCAAGAAGAATAATAACATTCTCCTGACTTTGTACTGCCAGTGTCATAAAGAGCTGAAATGGGACTTTTATTTTCACTTGTTTTCTATTACACTTTTAGGAGAATGCCATGAGACTGTAATGGCAGGTCTAAGTGGGCAATACTATTGCGCAACGTCAACTTTCTTTCAAAGATGGAGCAAAACCCCATCTACCTGACACCCCGTTATAGAGAAAGAACATTACCATGATAGGTGACCTTGTCATGCCTCTCCCTACTTCCTTACCTTCCCCACAGAATCAGTCACTCTCCTGAATTTTGTGTTTATAAAAAACACTATCCTGCTTATCTTTATAATCTTGACACATAAATTTGTAGCCCTCAACAATACATTCTTGAACTTCTCGTGATTATATACATTCAACCATGCTGAATGTATGCATCTGACACCTGGGTTTCTTTTTTTCAAAAAAATTTTTTTTTTTTTGTGGTACCGGGGATTGAACCCAGGGACGTTCTACCTCCGCGCTACGCCCCCGGCCCTATCTTTTTATACTTTATTTTGAAACCGGGTCTCACGAAGTTGCGGAGGGCCTCACTAAGGAGAGAGAGAGAGAGAGAGAGAGAGAGCTGAGGCTGGCTGCGAACCCGGATCCTCCGGTCTCCGCCTCCCAAAGTACTGGGATTGCAAGCGTGCGCCACCACACCCAGCTGTCTTTTTCTCAAAATTATGAACCTAGTTCTTCATCCCAGTTGGTGTGTGGAGCTACCATTCACTCATATTCATTGCTATATCAAATTAACATTTGTGAAAATGGTGCAGGTGATGTATTCACTTGGTGGGCATTGGAGTGAACTAGTTTTGTAATGTTACGATGCTGCCGTGAACATCCTCTTCTGTATGGAGTGTCGCATATTAGGAGAGGCCTCCAGTGGACCCATGGCATATCCTTATGCACATTGTGATATTTAGTATTTACTGGCAGTGAGTGATTGAGCCAATTTTAACTCTCAACGAGAATGTGAAGATGCTTCTTTTCCATCACGTCCTTAAAACTACTTGGCCTCAACACATTTTGATTTTCCTCAGATTTTCATTTTTCTCCAGTTGGTTTAGAATGCAATTATATCATGGTATAAAAATCTCATTCCCCTGTTGACTAATGAGATCCATCATCTTCCTATATGTTTTTTACCTATTCCTTTTTCTTCTTCCACATAATCCCATTTCTTTTGTTCATTTCAATATCAATTGTTTTTTTTTTGTTTATAGTTTGTGTTAGTATTTCCTATATTTTGGAATAAATCCTTTACTTGTGTTGCAAATATCATTTCCCAGTTGGAACTTGTCTTTCACCTGTTTATGGTATTTCTGATAAAGAAAGCATCCTAACTTTTATGCAGTAAAATTTTTCTTGACACTGTATTTTTCTATCTAGTTTAAGAAATCTTTCCTGCCTCAATGAAAAAAACTGTGTTTATTTATATTCTAAATGTTTAAAAATAATGTGCCATTTTTACTTTAATCTTGAATCCACACAAAGTTTATTTTTATTGAAGTTATAGTTTGGGGCCCAAATTTATTTATTTTTCATAGAATATCATATTCTCAGTACTACCAATTGAAAGTCCATTTTTTTTGCCTGATACGTAATTACGACTCCTTTATAAATTAAGTTTCTATATAATGTGTGAATCTGTTTCCGATCTTTCCAGATTGTTCCATTGGTCATTTTGTTGAACTTTGTATTATACTATACCATCTTAAACTGTTTTATTACTTTATAAGAAGTCTTGGTAGCTGGCTGGATAATCCTATTATATTATTCTTCTTTATAAGTGTTTCCTCTCTTCTTTGTCTTTTGCTAGCTCATATAAATTTTTGAATTATCTTTGTAAGCCCACAGCTGTGCTATGGGGATTTTAAATCTGTACATCAATTTTGGAAGAATTATCTCTTTATGCCATTAATTCTTTCAATTTTGAACATGAGCTCTCCTTTTCTCTAAGTCTTCCTTAATGTTTGCAAATAGATTTTATAATTTCCTGCATAAGGTGCTTACACATCTTTTTATTAGTTTTGTTCCTTAGCAGTGCATATTTTTCTTCAGTCTTACAAAGTAGCTAAGAGCACAAATGAATCCCAGCTCTCAAATTTTCTAGTTGTGTTACCTGGTAACCTCTTTGCATCTCAGCTTTCTCATATATAAAATACAGATATTCATATACCAGACCGTTAGAATGGTTGTGAGGATTAAATGTATTCTAAAGTGCTTATAATACTGATTAACACAAATTAAATGTAATGGGCTTGCTATTGTTATTGAGAGACCATTTTCATAAAGGTTAGTTCATGCTTGAAAATAATATATACAGCCGGGCGTGGTGGTGCACGCTTGTAATCCCAGTACTTTGGGAGGCAGAGACCGGAGGATCCGGGTTCGCGGCCAGCCTCAGCTCTCTCTCTCTCTCTCTCTCTCTCTCTCTCTCTCTCCTTAGTGAGGCCCTCTGCAACTTCGTGAGACCCAGTTTCAAAATAAAGTATAAAAAATAGGGCCGGGGGTGTAGCGAGGAGGTAGAACGCCCCTGCGTTCAATCCCCGGTACCGCAAAAAAAAAAAAAAGAAAAGAATATATACACACACTTGGGGAGGTGTTGGGCATGATGGTGCATGCCTGTAACCCCAGTACTTGGGAGGCTGAGACAGTAGGATCATCACAGGTTCAAAGCCAGCCTCAGCAACTTAGTGAGGCCCTCAGCAGATTAGTGAGACCCCATTTCAAAATAAAAAGGGCTTGGGGTATAGCTTGGAGGTTCAATGCCCCCTGGGTTCAAAAAAAAAATACTATGCATACATTAGAAATAATATTCAATGGCTATGCATTAGATCAAGTTTGTTAATCATAATTGTTCAAATCTTCCATACTCTTGAAGATATATTGCCTGTTTTATCTATCAATTACCATTATGGTAATAGATTTGTCTAACCCTATTAAAAATCTCTAATTTTGACATTTTTGTTTTCTACATTTATAACTTGGATTAATTACATTATATTATTATTATTATTATTATTATTATTATTGCAGTACTGGGGATGAAACCCAGGGGCCTTCTACCTCTGAACTACACCCCCAGCCCTATTTTTTATTCTTTATCTTTTGATACAGGGTCTCACTAAGTTGCGGAGGACCTCACTAAGTAGCTGAGGCTGGCTGCGAACCTGCGATCCTCCTGTTTCAGCCTCCCAAGTACTGGGATTACAAGTGTGCGCCACCACACCTGGCTTAATTACATTATTTTGTATTGTGCTTCATTATTTTGTCTTTTCTGTTTTTCTTGTTTCTTCCTTTCTTATCTTTTATGTGAATTTATGTGACTATTTTTTTTTTTTTTTGCGGTACTAGGGATTGAACCC
>PVJS01042030.1:6896-17791 GCA_004027185.1 Glis glis | reverse complement strand
TTTTTTTTTTTTTTTTGGCATTACCGAGGATTGAACCCAGAGGCATTCAACCTCCAGGCTACACCCCCAGCCCTATTTTTTAATCTTTATTTTGAAACAGGGTCTAAGTTGCGGAGGGCCTCACTAAGTAACTGAGGCGGGCCGCAAACCTGGATCCTCCAGTCTCAGCCTCCCAAGTACTGGGATTACAAGCGTGTGCCACCACGCCCGGCTGACCTTGTTTCAAAATAAAAAAGAAAATAGGGCTGGAGTGTCGCTCAGAGGTAGAATGCCCCTGGGTTCAATCCCCAGTACCACAAAAAGAAAAAAAAATCTAAATACAAGTTTGATGACTATACAGAAAGATAAAGTAAAAAACAACAATTACTCAAAATCCTAGCTTTCAGAAGCAAACTATGTTGTTTCAACAACTTTTCTTATACTTAAAAAAAGAGATTACACTACACAAGTGTCCTACATTTTTGCTTACTTTATCATAATTCTTATGTTACTAAAACCATTTATAGGGGCTGGGGGTGTAGCTCAGTAGTAGAGCAGTTTCCTAGTATATGTAAGGCCCAGCATTGCAAAACAAAACAAAAAAACAAAACAAAACACTTACTTGTAAAATTTATGGTTTTACAGTACTTGGGGAATAAGCCTAGGGACTCTCTTCCACAGAGCTATATCCCCAGCAACTCCCCCTATTTTTTGGTGCTGTGGAATGAACCCAGGAGCATTCTACTTCTATTTTTTTTTTTTAACGGTACCTGGGATTGAACCCAGGGGCGTTCTACCTCCAAGCTACACCCCCGGCCCTATTTTTTATCCTTTATTTTGAAACCGGGTCTCACGAAGTTGTGGAGGGCCTCACTAAGTAGCTGAGGCTGGCCGTGAACCCGGATCCTCCGGTCTCAGCCTCCCAAGTACTGGGAGTACAAGCGTGCGCCACCACGCCCGGCAGGAGCATTCTACTTCTGAGCTACACCCCCAGCCATTTTTTATTTTTTAATCTTGAAAAAGGATCTTGCTAAGTTGCTCAGGGTCTCACTAAGTTGCCCAGGCTGGCCTTAAACCGGCGACCCTCCTATCTCAGTCTCCCAAGTACCGGGATTACAGGTGTACACCACCACACTTGACTCCAGCCCTTTTTATTTTATTATTATTATTTTTGGCAGTACTGGGGACTGAACCCAGGGGCATTCTACCTCCGAGCTACACCCCCAGCCCTGTTTTATTCTTTATTTTGAAATGGGGTCTCACTAAGTTGCAGAGGGCTTAAGTAGCTGAGGCTGGCCTCGAACCTGAATCCTCTTGTCTCAGCCTCCCGAGTACTGGGATTACAAGAGTGCACCACCACGCCCAGCTATCTATTATTTTTTATTTTTGTGATACTGGGGATTGAACCCAGGGGCATTCTACCTCCGAGCCACACCCTCAGCCCTATTTTATTCTTTATTTGAAATGGGGTCTAGGTTGCGGAGGCCTCACTAAGTAGCGGAGGCTGGCCACGAACCTGGATCCTCCAGTCTCAGGCTCCCAAGTACTGGAATTACAAGCATGCGCCACCATGCCCGGCTCCCTTTTTATTTTTCACTTTTGAAAAAGGGTTTAAGTTGCCCATTCTGCCCTCAGACTTGTAATGCTCCTACCTCAGCCTCCTGAGGTTCTACACACACATACCACCGCGCCCTGCAAATCTATGGTTTTATAATATTCTATGGATTCCACATGAATAGACCATAAACTTCCCAGGAGAAAACATTTTAAACATGCCAAAGAGTAACTCCCTGTTTTGTGTCCCCCTAGCTCCCGTTTCCCAGAGGGAACGCCTTGACAGACCCACGTGCCTCGTGTCAGTGAGGAGTAGGAACAAGTCACCCGCCCCAGCACAACGGCTGACACGGGAAGTGAGCCCACACTGGAAGCACCTGACCAGTGACTCATGAGTCTCTTGGCGTTTTCCTCATGGTCACTGGGTGGCTGCCACAGCCCAGGTATCACACCAACTTTCAGGCAGGAAGGAAGTGGGGCTGTCTTCTGAGGTTTTGTTGTTTTTTGTTTTTGGTGCTGGAGATTGACCCAGGGCCTCACCACTGAGCTACTCAGTTGTGTGTGTGTGTGTGTGTGTGTGTGTGTGTGTGTGTTATTGGGGATGGAACCCAAGGACCTTCTACCTCCAGGCTACACCCCCAGACCTATTTTCTTTTTTATTTGGAAACTGGGTCTCATTAAGTTGTGGAGGGTCTCACTAAGTTGCTGAGGCTGTCCTCGAACCTGTGATCCTCCTGTCAGCCTCCCAAGTACTGGAATTACAAGTGTGCGCTACCATGCCTGGTCTATCTTTTCACTATGGAGGTGAGGCTGCTTTTGCATTTCACTGTTCAGAACGGCCCCTGTTCTCCACTCCTCGATCCACCACTGGCTCCAGGGAGTAAGATTCCCTTGGTGGTCTAACCAATCATGATTCACACCATGAGCTAAGGTAGATCCTCCCTGCCCCTTAGAAGATTTCTACCCTTGGGCTGGGGTGTAGCTCAGTGGTAGAGCACTTGTCTAGCATGTGTGAGACCCCTGAGTTCAATCCCCAGCACCATAAAACAAAACAAAGATCTCTACCTCTACTTGAGGGAAAAATTGGGGCTCTGAAAGGAGGGTACATAGGTTGTTGGGAGAACAGTTATTGAGTAGGAATCAAGTGACCATACAGGGACCCCACATGTTTTTTTGTTTTTGTTCTTATGGTATTGAGGATGGAACCCAGGGGCATTCTACCTCTGAGCTACACCCCCAGCCCTATTTTATTTTTTATTTTGAAACAGGGTCTAAGTTTCTGAGTGTCTCACTAAGTTGTTGAGGCTGGCCTTCACCTGCGATCCTCCTGTTTCAGCCTCCCAAGGACTAGGATTACAGGTGTTCGCCACCACGCCTGGCTCCCCATACATTTTCCTGAGCAAATGCGTACATGTACATACAAGTGACACACAGTATGCAACCATTTCCCCTACGTTGCTTCTAGAAGGTATTTATGATGTATAACTGCTTTCATTTGGATCTGAAATGTCCCCCAAGGCCCCAGGTGTTAGAGGCTTGCTCCCAGCTTAGGGTATGTGGAGGAGGTGGAAGCTGTTAAGAGGCAGGGCTAGCAGGTCTTCTGGTCGCTGGGGGTGTGGAGGGGGTCCTGCTTGACGGGACAGTGGGACACACTATCCTCTTCCTTATTATGCCCCCAGGTTCCCTGAGGTGAGCAGCTTGTTCCTGACCTGCACTCTCTGCCATGCCTGAATGTCTTACCACATGCCCCAAAGCAATGGGGTCAATGATATAGACTGAAGCCTCCAAACTGAGCCAAAATAACCTTTTCTCTCTATACGCTGATCATCTCAGGTATGTGTCACAGCAATGAAGAGCTGACTTAAACAATAAGTTTATGCTGAGTTTAAAGTTGTACCCTATCAAATGTATACTGATCCCTTATCTGCATGTCTAACCATACAGTGGAGTTGAGGGTGCCTGTGCTTCAGGGCCGTGTCAACGGAGCAAGTTCTGGACGTGCTCAGAATGATGCGTGGAGCTTGGGAATGGTGACAGGAGAGAGCTGCCGCTGTTCTTACTAAGCCGACAGGGTAATAAATATGTCAGATGACAGTCAAGACACCCCCCACCTGCGTGGTGACAGATACATCAAACAAGACAAAGATTTACATATTGTATTTATTATGGAATATGTAAGTGATAAGATTTGGATCCTGAAAAAACAACAGTTCAAATATAGAATGGGGAAATGTGATTGAACAGCTAAACAGGTGCGAAAGCAAGCAGGAGCTAGCTTGCAGCTTGGTTTTATTTTTTCTCTGGTGCTGGGGATGGAACCTAGGGCCTCACCTGTACTAAGCATGGGTCACCACTGAGCTCCAGCGCCTAGTGTGCGACCCTGAGCACTGAAGGTGACAGCATGGGCTCCCCACTGGACACACCCGACTGCAGGTGGCAGCTAGGACTGGAAGCCTGTTCTCTCACCAGTCAGTTCTGCATCTAGAATTCAATTCAGATTCAATGATTTGAAGGCAAAAAGGGGTGAGCAGAGCCCAAGGGAAATTATTACTTAATGGCTAGGAGAGATTTGTGTGAATGAACCTGGAAAACATCCCTCTGCCTATAACACACACAGCACTGTTACCTGCTAACCATTCGATTAATAGATCAGTCAATAAGACATTTTGGTATTTTTGTTTGTTTGTTTTTGGTACTGGGGATGGAACCCAGGGGCATTCTACCTCCAAGCTACACCCCCAGCCCTATTTTATTTTTATTTTGAAACAGGGTCTTGCTAGGTAGATGAGAGTCTCACTAATTGCTGAGGCTGTCCTTGAACCTGCGATCCTCCTGTCTCAGTCTCCCAAGTACTGGGATTACAGGAGTGCACCACCACACCTGGCTATCAATAAGCCATTTTGGGGCCTGGAGCTGTAGCTCAGTGGTAGAGCACTTGTCTAGCATACACGAGGTCCTGGGTTCAATTTCCAGCACAGCAAGAATGAATGAATGGCCAGGTGAGGTGGTGCATACCTGTAATCCCAGTACTTGAGGGGCTGAAGCAGGGGGCTCACAGGTTCACAACCAGCCTCAGCAACTTAGTGAGACACTATTTCAAAATTTAAAAAAAAGGGCTGGGGGTGTGGCTCGGAGGTAGACCGCCCCTGGGTTCAATCAATCCTCAGTACCAAAAATGGAAAAAAGAAAAAGATGACGAGGAATGTTTCAGAGGTAAATGTATCAGGATTTGATGGCTACTTATGGGGAATTAAGGAAAGAAAGGAGTCGAACATGGTTTCCAGATTTCGGCTGTGGGCAACTGCACATGACTGGGGAGAGGGACTGCTGAGAGGAGGCAGGTGGAGAGCAGAGAGGAAGGGAAAGCCGAGGTGAGCCTGGCCAGTGTGCGAGGTGCCCTTAGGACTTGGAGTGGGGCAATCGAGAACAGGGGGACACGGACTTAGAACCCTGGGGTCAGCCGGGCGTGGTGGCGCCCGCCTGTAATCCTAGTACTTGGGAGGTTGAGACTGGAGGATTGCAGGTTCGTGGCCAGCTTCAGCAACTTGTGAGGCCCTCCGCAACTTAGTGAGACCCTGTTTCAAAATAAAGAATAAAAAATAGGGCTGGGGGGGGTAGCCTGGAGGTAGAATGCCCCGGGTTCAATCCCAGTACGGCAAATAAATGAATGAATGAATGAAAGAAAGGTAGGAAGGAAGGAAGGAAGAATAAAATAGGGCTGAGGGTGTAGCTCGGAGGTAGAATGACCCTGGGTTCAATACCTAGTACCGCAAAAAAAAAAAAAAATAGAACCCTGGGGTCAATCCAGACTAGACACGGGGGCTTGACAACAGTCAGCAGGCAGGTGGCAGTGAAAGCCAGAGTGGATCAGGTGACCCAGGTAGGGGACAAGGAGGAGAGACCAGAAGCAAGAAGAGAGAAGACAAAAAAAAAAATGGAAGGAGACCTTAAAAGATGGGAAAAAAAAAAAAGGAAGGAGCCCTTAAAACAGCCAAGGTAGGAATCCCAGGGATGAGCAACACCCGGCCGACTGCGAGGGAGGACGGGAACCAGGTGGAAAAGCCTTTACCTGTTCAGACACAGCAGAGGTGACTGATGGCGTGTCTGGCGGTCTCTTGGGAGACCACAAAGAGCCTCGGGCCTCAGGAAGCTTAGATGGGAACAAAAGAGGACAACGCTCCAGGGAGACACGGCCAAAAGCCAGTCCTGCTTTTCAAAGGCCAGGAAGAGACAGAATCCAAAGGAAAAGTACCCATAGCGTAGCAAGGGAGACACTGCAGAAGGCAAGTGACAGGGGTGGGGGGGACAACGGAGGAAGAGGGTGAGTGCTTGAGCACAGGTGGAATGCGGCTTGGCCACCCGGCCTGAGATGGAAGGAGCTTCCTGCTGGTTAATCCATGGAGGGAAATGGGTACAACTGGCATTTTGAGAAAATACATTCTTTTTTTTTTTTTTGAGGTACCGGGGATTGAACCCAGGGGCGTTCTACCTCTGTGCTACTCCCCCGGCCCTATTTTTTTATGCTTTATTTTGAAACCAGGTCTCACGAAGTTGCGGAGGGCCTCACTAGGTAGAGAGAGAGAGAGAGAGAGAGAGAGACACAGGGAGAGAGAGAGAGAGCTGAGGCTGGCCGCGAACCCGGATCCTCTGGTCTTCGCCTCCCAAAGTACTGGGATTACAAGCGTGCGCCACCACACCAGACCTACATTCTTTTTTTTTTTTGAGGTGCTGAGGATTGAACCCAGGGGCATTCCACCTCCAAGCTACACCCCCAGCCCGATGTTTTCAAGTGACATCAAACTCTCAGCTGATGCTGGATCCATTAACGACAGAATTCTACATACACACGCAGTGTTTCCTCTGTGGATTCCGGGTTTTCAGAGGTGGAGAGAAGAGGGATGGATCCAAGGGTGGAGTTTTATCAGACTCACAGTGTGAGAAGCCGGAGATGCTGGTGATCAGCAGGGATTTCGAGTCTGGGGAAGGAAGAAAGAGGGATTAGAAAACTGAAGTCTCAGCCGGGCGTGGTGCACGCTTGTAATCCCAGTACTTGAGAGGCTGAGACAGAGGTATCAGGGTTCGCGGCCAGCCTCAGCTACTTAGTGAGGCCTCTGAAACTTAGTGAGACCTGGTTTCAAAATAAAGAAGAAAAATAGGGCTGGGGTGTAGCCCAGAGGTAAAATGCCCCCGGGTTCAATCCCTGGTACTACCACCAAAAAAAAAAAAAAAAAAAGCTGAAGTCTCAGGCCAAAATAAAGGGGCAATGGGGGAGAAGGTGTAAGAGCAGGAAGGATAGGGATAGTGGGAGTTTAAGATTCCAGATGCTAGCCAGGCGTGGTTGCACATGCCTGTAATCCCAGTACTTGGGAGGCTGAGGCAGGAGGATCGCAGGTTCCAGGCCAGCCTCAGCAATGTGGAGACACTCTCAGCAACCTGTTTCAAAACAAAAAAATACAAAAGAGCTGGGGTGTAGCTTGGAGGTAGAATGCCCTAAGTTCAACCCCTAGTGCCACCAAAATAAACAGGGCTGGGGGTGTGGCTCAGAGATAGAGTGCCCTGGGTTCAATCCACAGGGCCACACACACATTAAAAAAAAAAAAAAAGATTCTGGATGTGGTGCTGATCTGAGGAGTGAAAAGGACCGGGACAGGGTGGCTGAAAGACACGGAAGTGAGGGCGCCTGGTGACCAGCGCCATGCAGGGCCTTGTGTGGCTCAGGGGAGGAAGACCGCGGGCCCGGTGCCAGGTCTTCAGTGACGGGGGGGCTGCTCTTAGAATGATCTGGTGAGAGAATCACTAGGAAAAGATGCAGGCACTCCATCACTGCATTCTGACCACAGTGATGTCGCCGTTTAAGCAGAACGGTGCAGGGGCCATTCCTCACCCACTTCTCAGGTAGTAAACAGGAGGTCATGATTAGTGGGTTTTTCTTTTTTGTGGTACTGGGGATTAAATTCAGGGACATTCTACCTCTGAGCTACACCCCAGCCCTATTTTTTATTATTTGGAAACAGGGTCTCATTAAGTTGCAGAGGGCTTAACTAAGTAGCTGAGGCTGGCTTTGAACCTGCGATCCTCCTGCCTCGGCCTCCCAAGTTCTGGGATTATAAGCATGCGCCACCACGCCCAGCTCATGATTACTTTTTGAGTCAGGGTCTTGCTATGTTGCCCAGGCCGGCCCCAAACTCCTGAGCTCAATCCTTCCGCCTCAGCCTCCCGAGAAGCTGGGACTACAGGCATGTGCCACCGCACCTGGCTACAACTTTGAATACAATAAAGGCCTTCCTCTCTACCCCCCCTTCAATTCCGGAGTATAAATCGTACCTTACACAAGGGAGGAAAGAACTGTGGGTCTGGTCACGACTCCGCACTGGAGCGCAGGGACATGGCTGAGTCTCTGTCCTTGTCCCACTGCTCTGGGATGCTGTTCCTCTGAGTGGCAGCTGTTGAACTTCATCGTGGCAATGACCTTGTGAGGTCCTCTTGGGTTTACCCCGTCCAGCCAAAGCACCTCTGTAACCCAAGGGGAAAAGAAATACCAGCAAGAAACCACAGATTGGGAGACACTTCCGGAAGGAGTGCAATGCTCAGACTGGCACAGAAAACACTAAAGCAGGTTGTTTCTTCCAACCTCACCCCCACTCCGTACTGTGGATGGAAGCCAGGGCCTCATGTGCTAGGCCAGAGCTCTACCACACAGCTTTACTCCCAGCCTGGATTATTAACCCCCCCCCTTTTTTTGTATTGGAGACTGAACCCAGGGGGATTCTACCTCTGAGCTACACTCCTAGCCCTTTTTTATTTTAAAACAGGGTTCTAGCCGGGCGTGGTGATGCATGCTTGTAATCCCAGTACTTGGGAGGCTGAGACAGGAGGATCAGAGGTTCGCGGCCAGCCTCAACTACTTAGTGAGGCTCTCTGCAACTTAGTGAGACCCTGTTTCAAAATAAAAAATAAAAAAAATCGGGCTAGGGGTGCAGCTCAGAGGTAGAATGCCCCTGGGCTCAATCTCCAGTACAGCAAAAAAACAAAAAAAACAAAAAAAACCCCCAAAAAACAGGGTTCTGCTAAATTGCTGAGGGTCTCCTAAGTTGCTGAGGCTGGCCTTGAGATCCTCCTGTCTCAGCCTCCCAAATACTGGGATTACAGGTGTGTGCCACCATACCTGGCTTTATTCCACAGAAACCTACCTAGGTCAGAGACAATAAAAACCTACTATTGATACAGTGAATATCTTTGTGTGTGTGTATGTGTGTGTGTGTGTGTGTGTGTGTGTGTGTGTGTGTTTGTGTGTGTGTAGTTCTGGGGATTGAACCCAGGGGCATTCTACCTCCAAGCTATACACCAAGTCCTATTTTATTTTTTGTTTTGAAACAGGGTCTTACCAGGTTGCTGAGAGTTGCGCTTCGTTGCTGAGTCTATCCTCAAACCTGTGATCCTCCTATCTCCCGGCGTGATACAGGGAATATCTTAAAAATTAAGTGGCAAGAGCCAGGCATGGTGGCGCACGCTTGTAATCCCAGTACTTGGGAGGCTGAGACAGGAGGACTGCAGGTTCGTGGCCAGCCATAGCAACTTAGTGAGGCCCTCTGCAACTGAGTGAGACTCTGTTTCAAAATAAAGAATAAAAAATAGGGCTGGGGGATGTAGCTCGGAGTTAGAATGCCCCTGGGTTCAATCCCCAGTACCAAAAAAAAAAAAAAAAAAAAAATTAAGTGTCAAGTAGTGAATTCTCACCCACTCTAGAACTGTGTGCGTACTGGGTCCTGCGCATAAGCCTGGGCCCTCCAGTCAGCACTGCGGGAAGGCAGAGCGCAGGCACCAGGCGGGGACTGGGGCATGCCAGAGCCAGCTCACCTAGGAACAAGGTCAAGAAGGAAGAACCAGTCCAAGAACGGAAGAGGCACACAGTCCTCTTCCTTCGTGTGTGGTACTGGGGATTGAACCTAGGGGCATTCTACCTCCAAGCTCCTTTTACTCCTTAGCCTTTCTGTTTTATTCTGAAACAAGGTGTCACTAGGTTGCTGAGGCTGGCCTGGAACCTGCAATCCTCCTGTCTCAGCCTCCCTGGCCTGTCCTCCTTGTTAATACCTCTGTGTACACCTGATCCAGGTATTTTACTTTTGGTTACTGCTGATTTCTGTAACCCCTGAAGACTGGCATTATTATTCTTGTTTTATAATTGAGGAAATGAAGAATTGAGAAGTTACAAACCAGCTGGGAGTGGTAGCACATCCCTGCAAATCCTGCTACTTGGGAGGCTGAGGCAGGAAGACTGCAAGTTAGAGATTCCAAGTTAGTAGGGCAATTTAGCGAGACCTTACCTCAAAAAAAAAAAAAAAAGGCTGGGAGTGAGAAAGAAAAAAGAAATAAATGGGTTAATTTGATGACTTTTCAAGGTTAAACACAGACAACCCTTTTATACTGAGTGCGGCAGCATGCCTCAAATACCTACTTTCTTGTTGTAATTTTTTTGTGGTGCTGGGGATTGAACCCAGGGGCATTCTATCTCTGAGCTACACCCCAGCCCTATTTTATTGTTATTATTATTATTTTTTTTGCAGTACTGGGGATTGAACCCAGGGGCATTCTACCTCCAAGCTACACCCCCAGCCCTATTTTTTTTATACTTTATTTTGAAACAGGGTCTCACTAAAAGTTGCAGAGGGCCTTACTAAATAGCTGAGGCTGGCTATGAACCTGTGATCCTCCTGTCTCAGCCTCCCAAGTACTGGGATTACAGGTGTGTGCCACCACGCCTGGCTTTATTTTTATTTTGAAACAGCATCTCACTAGGTTGATGAATCTCACTACTTGTTAAGGCTGGTCTTGAACCTGTGATCCTCTGGTCTCAGCCTCCCAAGTACTGGGATTATAGGTGGGTATGCCACCACTCCTGGCTTCAAATACCTACAAACTAGCCGGGTGTGGTGGCACACGCCTTTAATCTTAGTACTTGGGAGGCTGAGACAGGAGGATCGCAGGTTCAAGGCTAGACTGAGCAAATTAGCGAGGCTCAGAACAAAAAATAAGCTGGGAGTGGTGGCGCACGCTTGTAATCCCAGTACTTGGCAGGCTGAGACAGGAGGATCACAGGTTTGCGGCCAGTCTCAGCAAGTTTAGTGAGGCCCTCTGCAACCTAGTGAGACCCTGTTTCAAAATAAAGAATAAAATAGGAGCCGGGTGTGGTGGCGCACGCTTGTAATCCCAGTACTTGGGAGGCTGAGACAGGAGGATCGCAGGTTCTCAGCCAGCCTCAGCTACTTAGTGAGGCCCTCTGCAACTTAGTGAGACGCTGATTCAAAAATAAAGAATAAAAATAGGGTTGGGGGTGTAGCTCAGAGGTAGAATGCCCCTGGGTT
>PVJS01042029.1:0-17681 GCA_004027185.1 Glis glis | reverse complement strand
ATGCGCATTTGAAATACTGCCCCTTCTGAGTCTGGCTTGAAATATACCACTTCCATCCCTGGCCCGAGGGAAGACCACAACACAGGGCAGTAAGAGCCTTTATCCTTGTTTTGGAAGTCATTGTTCAAGTTTGCAGCTGATTGGTGCACATTTAGATGCAATGTTTATATAAAGTTGATTGTTAATAAAAACCAAATTTTCACTGGCTTGTGTGGTGTGGTTCCTCAGAGGCACTTCACGTTTCAACTTTTTCTTGATTTAGAAAATGTCTAGTAATCTAAATGTCTTGTTTTGGGTTCTTTTGTTTGTTCACTGTTTCTCAGTTTTTTCAGAATCTCACTCTGCTGTAATGCTCTTTCATACCCTGCGTTTTCTCCCTTAGTTCATTCCTTGATCTTCTTTTAATTCATTGATCAATGTATGTGGAGGGGTGACTGCTGGGGATTGAATCCAAGGGTGCTCTACCTCTGAACTACACCCCCAGTCCTATTTTTTTATTCTTTATTTTGAAACAGGGTTTCACTAAGTTGCAGAAGGCCTCACTAATTAGCTGGGGCTGGCCGCGAACCTGCGATCCTCCTGTCTCAGCCTCCCAAGTACTGGGATTACAGGTGTGGCCACTGCTCCCAGCTCATCAGTCATTATAACAATCCATTCTCTGAACTCCTTGTCCACATCTCCTCCACTTTGGCGTCCATGGGTTGAGTGATTGGAGGATTATGATCTTCTGGAAGCTTCTCATTCCTTTGTTTCCTGAATTTGGATGTTGGTATTTGTGCCTCTGCTGGGAAGGACATCCCTTCCAGTGTTGTGTGAGTGTCTTTTTAGTGAGTTGCTTTCTCTTTACTGTGAGCCCCACGCTGGAGGTGTATCCCAGAGTCCATGCACCAACTCACTGTGATCGCAATGCTGTGATCAATTCCTGACACCCCCTTGAGAGGAGATAATAACCACCAGTAACTGAACACTTTAGAGCAAACTATATATTAATAAATCATAAAAATGTATTGAAAATGTTTTGCACACTCTACTTGTCCAAAAGTGGAGAAGGGGAGTAATGTTCTAGAATAAGCTGAAAGTTAGATAGTAAAGAAAGTAAAAGCTGGGCCTGGTCACACACACCTGTAATCCCAGTATTTGGAAAGCTGAGACAGGAGGATTGCAGGTTCAAGGGTAACCTCAGCAAATTAGCAAGACCCTGCTTCAAAAATTCAAAAATAAAAAGGTCTGGGGGTGTTGCTCAGAGGTAGGATGACCCTGGGTTCAATCTCCAGGGTTAAAGAAAAGGAAAAGAAAGCAAAAAAAGAAAGTAAAATTACCATTGAACTTTAGAGGGCATGAAAAGAAAAAGGAAAAGAGGAAAAAGGTTAAAAAAGAGGGAGACAGCAGACAATGAAGAAGAGAAAGAAAAAAAGTATGAAAACAAGAAAGAAGATTGAAAGGATAACTCCAATTAACACATTGAAACATTGTGATAAATATAGAAAATTGGATTAAAGTATGCAATATCAAATAATGGGGGGGGGTGTCAAGTCAACACAAAAGACAGTACCAGTGAAATCAAAATCTAACATTCACAAGTCTGAAGTTACTCCTTGCCCGGCTATTTGAGATGGAGAGGTTCCTTGCTGGGCTTCGCAGATTTGGATTCTGTCAAGTGTGAGGAGTTGTAGTGAATGCCTCACCTCCCGGATTGTCCTCCAAGTTTCTCTGCGCATGGAGGCAACAACCACACCAGCCATCTCTGGGCTGGCTTCAGAAGCTGTACATTTAGTTTGTCCCCCATCCAGCTCAGCGTTTAGTTTCAAAAACTGCACAGAACTGGGGGCTGGGCACCTATCCACACAGACCTAGCTCTGTCTGCCACTGGTGTGAACCTAGGTGGGTCCCTCAGTTCCTTGGTGGGTCCTGGCACCTGCTTGCTTTCTGCAGGGTCAGAGGAATGGCCTGCCTATCTGTGGCCCAGCGGCCAGGTCTCTCCTGGCCTGGGACTGCAGGCTGTGTGCCTGCCTGGAGAGATGCTGGCCAGACGGGGGCTATCAAGGAGGTGTGACTTGGCCAGTGGAGGTCATCCTTTTTTAAGTTGTTACTAAAATGGATGTCATTTCTTTGCATCTTGCTGAGGTTTTATTTTGCATTTCTCAGATAAGTGACAGTGAGCATTTTTGTTTATTGCCCATTTCTGCTTCTGTGAAATGTCCACATCTTCCCCATTTTTCCTCAGATCCTTAAATATTTTTGCATGGAAGTATAGCTTCTGTAAAACCTTAACATGTTTTTATTATGCTGGAAAGGCATCAGCTCTCTGTTTTTATGTTTGGCGAGTGCAATTCATACGCAGGCTATCTACTTGTACCAATAAAGCTTGCTTAAAATGAAGCTTTGTCATGAGATTGTTTTCCTGCAAGGAGGCCGGTCACCCCTTTTCCAGTTTTCTCAGGTCACACACCAGGAAAGAATGGCCTGTGGCATCTGGGTTCTGTTTCCTAACTTGTCCCTCAAACATGGGTTTGTGAAGGGGCTGGAGTATGAGCCAAGTGGGAGGGAGCAGGGAGGCATTTCCTAAAGGTGTGCTGCTTCAGACATCTACCTCTGCCTGGAAGCCAGACCCAAGGTGAGGAAGCAGATGTGTCTGCACACCCTTCTGTGGAAGTGATGGAATTCCAGCTGCAGGGAACGAGGAGGACCAGCTACAGAGAACGCCATTGCCTGACAATCTCAGCAGCTACAGGTTGGGATAGGCTGCGGCATTCATACCAGGGCACAGGGGATGGTGACCTGGCCTCTTCAGTAGAAGCACGGTGACCGACTGCAGCACAGCTGATAGGAAACCAGGGAGGGCTCTTTGCAGTTGCTGGTGACAGCTCTTCTAGTTGCATCCCTTTGCCCTGTGAGGCCTCCCTGAGAGATGTCGGGGCCACCTCAGATTACACACTTCCCATAGGGATGTGGAAGAGGCCCGCAGAGCTGCTGAAACTGCTCTGGGAGGCCTGTGCTTGGGGCTGGGTTGTGGCTAGAATGCCCCTGGCACAGATGGTGAACAGCAGCTGAAAGAGGAACTCGCTCCTGTGAGGACCTGAGGGTACTTTAGGACCCACAAATTCGAAGAGTTTTGCTGGGAAACACCAGGTGGGCTGGATGGGGAAGGCTGGAGGCACAGGTGACCTGGGCCCTCTACCCTGTGACCCTGGTCACAGTGATGGACGGGGAAGAGCATGCTTTCTGGAGCCAAGGTTTCTCCAGGCCTCATGCCTTCGGTGTCAGGCTGGAGGGAGAGAGATGGGATGATACTCGAGGCTCACACCAGGGCTGACCAGACAACAGATGTCAGATTAAGCATTGAGAAGAGATTTGAAAAGGCAAAATCAGAGCCAGGTATGGTGGCACACGCTTGTGATCCGAATACTTGGGAGGCTAAAGACAGGAGGATTGCAGGTTCAAGGCCAGCCTCAGTAATTTAGTGAGGCCCTTCACAACTTAATGAGACCCTGTTTCAAAATAAAAAATAAAATAGAGCTGCGAGTGCAGCCCAGAGGTAGAATGCCCCTGAGTTCAAAGGGCAAAATCGGGACTGTGGAGGGGAAGGTGCACAACAGTCAAAGCTGTCAGCTTGGTAATGACAAGAGGAAGGAAACAGACCTGGACTTCTTCCCAGGGAAAGGCCCCAGGCCGGGCCGTTTGTCATTTGCCCCTGCAGGTGTGACGTAGGGGGAGCCAGAGGTTTGGGAAGAGTATATGCACAGAATTCACCCCCGCCCCTTCTGTGGAAGTGATGGAATTCCAGCTGCAGGGAATGAGGAGGACCAGCTACAGAGAACGCCACTGCCTGACAGTCTGAGCAGCTACAGGTTGGGATCGGCTGCGGCATTCATACCAAGACTTTTGCCATTATACCTGCCTGACGCACAATTTCTGCACTGGTGTTTGGCTTGAGGACTCCCCCTTAGGGGGATAAAGCTGTGTACAGAGGGACCGTGCAGCCTGCAGCCCCCGTTCCCGGCCCTTCCTTCTCCCTCTCGGGTCACCACAGTGAGACCTGTGTCACCAGCCTGGCCGCTCCTGTTCCTCGACCCCATGGCGCTTGGTTCTCAGGCCTGTGTGAGGCTCTCAGGAGCACAGGGCTGAAGGTCTCTCCCTTGGCGGTGGGCTCATGGCGTCTGTCCCGAGGCCCTCCACAAGTGTGGCAGGCAGTTCTAGCGGGATGGTGGGATGTCTGGGCAGTAAGGGGCTGGACCTGAGTCTCTAGTGCCCACCCCAGAGTCAAGTTTTCTCAGAGGGACTCGTGGCTCCAGGAACACACACACACCTTCTCCTGTGCCATGTTGGCGCTGGTAGAAGTCTTTTGCCTAGACATGGAGCTATTGGCCTACCGCATCAGGAGCACCTTCCAGAAGCTCCGGAGACCCTGTCGACATGACTCTGAAGCCAGGGGCCAGGGTGCTGTGGTCGGGTATGTGTATGAGAGGGTACAATGGGTCACCATGTCTAAGCTCAGAGCAGACTCTGCTCTCGGGCCTGGGAAAGACGGTGCATTCTTTTTTAAGGTCATGCTGCAAACCCTGCCTCAGGAGAAAACAAGCTCCCAAGACAGTACCTGCAATCTGCCAGTGAGGTGCCCTGCCGGGAGGAAGCCAAGAGACTGGCCGAGTGCTTGTGCCTCATGCCAGTTCTGGGCACAGTGGCTGATAAGGGGCCCCCCTGTTCTTCCAGGGGCTCCCCTCTTTAAGGGAAGAGCACGCGGGAGGGTGACCACACGGGTCGGTGAAGCCCTGGGAAGAGATGAGCTCTCCCTGGGCAAAGAAGCCTGTCTCCCAGATGCCGGGGCCTAGGCTGTGTGCTGCAGAGGGCAGGACAGGAGAGGTCTGGAGAAGAGGAGGGGGAGGCCCGTGCCATCCTGAGTCCCGGGGCGGGGTTTTCCCAGATGGAATCATGGTGATCATGGCTTGTCTCTGGCAGTGATGGGAGCCACGAGCTGTTTGGCGTAACTGGAACACAGCATGTGGAACAGAACTGCTTTTAAATTCACTTTTATTTTTAGGACAACCAGTTCTTAATTCATTCAGCAAGAGTTTATTTGGACACCTGCTACACACAAGAAATTGGACTAAGCATAAATAGAATAAAAAGTCATTCCACCTCTCCAAACAGAGCAGACACGGGCTATAGTGTAGCTGCTCAGTGTGGAAGGGCTGGGCTGGGCGCGGGGCAGGAGACTCTGCTCTGTCCTGCTCTGTGGAGGAGGGTCCCTGCCAAGTTTGCACACTTCGATCAATGTATGGGATTCCCCAGAGACTGAGGGATTCGCAGGAAAATGCCCCGAAGCTTTGCTGCCATGTGACCCATCTGGGAGTAGCCTTTGGTTGGAAGCTCTCAAGCCTGGGCCTGAGAGCAGAGGTGCTGGCCTTGGAGGAGAGGCAAGGAGGCTGGCCCCAGAACCTGCCAGGCAGGCCGGAATCTGAATAGTCGGGGAAGCTGGTCTCCTGGAGCAAGACTGCCACAGGCAGGCTCAGATGGCCACACTGTTGGGAATCCGGTCTGGAGACAAGTAGTAATAGGGCAGCTTTTTGTTCTTGTTGCGCTCAGCGATCACGCTGACAATGGCCTCCAGGTCCTTGCGGAATCGGGCCATGGCCTCCTTCACGGGCTTCTCAATGAAATGCTCCTCTGGGTACATGCCCAGGAACAGCTGAGGACCCAGACATGGACATGCAGGTTAATCTAAGCTGGGATCACATGAACTGACAAGCCTTGTCCCACTCCTGGGGACTACCCCTGGAGAGGACAGGTAAGGGGCTTCTTGCTTGCCTCCCCATTTCCTCTACCCTCTGTCACTTGCCGAGAGTGATATGTATACACAATGGGCTACTACTTGGCCATGAAAAAGCATGAGATTCTATCACTTGCAATGTGGATGAACCTGGAGAACATTATGTTTACTGAAACAAGCCAGGCACCGAAAGACAAATACCGCATGGTCTTACTAATATGTACACGATCTCACTAATATGTGAAGTCTAAAGACATCGATCTCAGAGATGTTGAGAGTAGAAGGCTGGTTACTGGAGAGGCAGGGCGGGGGAGAAGGAGAGCTGAAAGCCTGTTCCGCAGGTTCAATGTTAGACAGGAGGAATGGTTTCCAGTGTTGCACAGCACAGTAGGGTAACTGTTGTTAACACTATTGTAGACATTTCATAATAACTAGAAGATTCTGAATGTTCTCACCACAGGGAAAGGCTAAATGTTTGAGCTGATAGATTTGCTAAATGCCAAGATTTTATCATTTCCCAAAGTATACATGTATCAAAACATCACATGGTACCCCATAAATAATTACAACTATAATGTGTACAATGTTATGCAAATACCACCTTCAACCTGCTTTCCCTATGGAAGGCTGCTCCAGGGCAGGGGCGTCATGGATAAAAGGGAAAAGGGGCCACCACAGTGCTGGGTGGTTCTGAGGACAAGTGGAGAGGTAATGCAGGCGGAGGTGGAGGCTGCTAGCGTCCTAGACCTGGTGGGTGTGGGCCGTGCTGTTCTGCCTGCTGCCCTACCCCACACTCCACTTCCCATCTGGGCTCCGGGCATGTAGGGCCACTGGGGCCAACAAGGGCCCCAAAGACTTATGGGGCAGGGAGTGAGAAGGGGTGGCATCCTTTTGGGGTGGTGTGCGCCTTTGCTTGCTCACACAGATGTCTGCAAATAAACTCTAGACATCGATGTCTTTTTAAACTACTGGATTATTAAAATCAGAAAATTTCAGGGCTGGAAGGGGATGGTGGGACTTGGGATTCAGTTTGCAGAGAGCAACTCTATCTGACATTTTTTGACCAAGAAAGTCCCCTATTAGGAATGTATCCCCTGGCCAAACTGGACACACGCAGAGACACACGTGCAAGGATGTCCACTGAGCAACCAGCACATTAGCCATGGCCAAGCTACCCTCGGCTGGGCTGCTTGAACTGCTAGTGCTCTCCTGTGCCTCACGGGGATACTGCCGGCGGGGCTGTGCCACCGGGATCCGCCAGCGTTTGTGTTAGGTTTACAGGTGTAGGTATCTGGAAAGACCCAAGAAACTGAGGTTCTCTCTGGGGCGCCAGGGGAAACCACAGGGAAAAGCTCTGTCAGCAGCTGGAAGGAGTGGGGCGGGGTGGGGAGTCACTCATCGCCCTCTGGTGGCAGAGTGGAGCAGAGCATGTGCCCTCTCGGCCCCACCCACTCTGCACCCGTGCAGGCTCTGGCCTGGGATCTGGTGGCACCGGCAGCCTGAGCCCCTACTCAAAAAGCCCCGAGGTTGAGGAATCACTAGCACCTGGGGTGACCTGTGCTGCCTCCCATCCTGCCTGACCTCACCTCGTTTTCCTGAAACTGGCTCAGCGCCCACACTGCGCCCAGATGCCAGCAGGAGCGGCCGCGGTCAGGCAGCGTATCCACGATCTCCTCGAGGGTCACCACGCCCTTGGCCGTGGGCGGCGGGGCCCGCATGGTTGGGGGAGCATTGGGGATCCAGGAACACCAGTCGTACTGCAGGGACAGCACCGACACGCGTGGGCGCCCTGGGAGCCCAGCTGACCGCCCATTGCGATGCACCGCGCCTGCACCGCCGGAGCCTGAGCGCAGCGGCTGCGACACCTCAGCCCAACTTTGCAGGGCCCGCCCCTCCTCTCTGGTGTCTCCGCCCCATCCCTCCAGTGTCCCGCCCCTCACCCTGGGATCCCGCCCCTCCTCCTAGGGTCCCTCCCTCCTCCAGCTCCCCTCCTTCTAGATATTCCCGCCCTTCCTATTCGCGGCCCTGCCCCTCCTCTCGGGTGTCCCCGCCCTTCTCCCCCGTTCCTTCCCAGTCCCTCCACTGTCCAGGCATCCCGCCCCCACCCTCTCTCCTTGCGGCGCGCGCCCTCATCTGAACCCACAGCATCCAAGCCTGCAACCGCTGAGTCCAGGCCCAGAGGCCGTCGAGGGTCAGGCTGGCCAGGAGGATCGTGGCTGGAGCAGGAAGGAAAGGAGGAGGAGGGGGAGGAAGAGGAGGAGGAGAGAGAAGAAGAGGAGGAGGGGAGGGAAGAAGAGGAGGAGGGGAGGGAAGAAGAGGAGGAGGGGAGGGAAGAAAAGGAGGAGGGGAGGGAAGAAGAGGAGGAGGGGAGGGAGGAAGAGGAGAAGGGGAGGGAGGGGGAGGAGGAGCAAGAACGTACTAGCCCAGCCCGGCTCCTCCTGGCCCACCGCGAGTCCCCCGGCCTGGGCCAGCTCCCACCGAGGGCTGTCTACCTGGCCGAAGTTCACTGCGGCGTGCTGGGCCGAGGCGGTGAAGATCACCACGGTCAGGTACTCCGCCAGCTTCTCCTTGCTCTTGATGGACTTGGGGAAGCCTAGGGCGGAGCCAAGGCCGATGAGCCCCACCCCTGGAGGAACACCTGTTCCCAGCCGTGTCCGGAGCTCCCCACACACTCGGGGACCTGAGGGCCACTGGGAAGGAGGCCCGCGGATGGGCGGGGACCCTTGGGGACTCTGACCCGAGGCAGACACCTGGGCCAAGTCCCCTACGCAGAGGCTGGGAGAGCTGCAGGCCTACCTGAGGTCTTCCTGCCCCGCATGCCATACACGTACACGTCCTTCACGAAGTCCTGCAGCTCGGCGTCCTCCTCCACCACCTGGTCACTCTTGTAGTAGATGCCCACAACCTCGGCCACGAACCTGGCTCAGGAGGGGGCCAGCAGCGTGTGGACTCAGGAAGAGACCCTGACCAAGGCCCCGCCCGCCATCCCTCCTGGGGCTCCTCCTCCCCAGGACCCCAGGGGCACTCACTTCTGGATGGCCTCCCACACCAGCAGCCCGTCGTCGCGGTAGAAATAGTAGGGGATGTCCTGCGTGCTGTCCATGCCCCGGGCCCTGATGGCCTCCGGGAAGCACAGGGAGGTGTAGGTCAGGTCCTGCATGGCCCTCTGCACCATTTGCACGTGTCCGCCGCCGCCAGTGGCATTGGCCTGGTGGGGAGGGGAGAGGCCCTGAGCGCTGGCTCCCTGCCCAGCTGTCCAGGCTTACCCTGGCATCCCTGAGAAACTGGGAAGGCAGTGTGGGGGGGGGCAGACACAGAGGGCAAACCCATGTCCCCTGTGTGGGGAGAGGGGTGTTTAACTCAGAGAAGGCCAAGCCTCCCTCCCATGAGGAGGTGACAGGGATGTGTCCCCATCCATCCAGCACAAGGGGCAGGATCTCAGGGCATTGCAGATCTGTCTGCAGGAGGGAGGGGCGGGTCCACTTGGAGGAAGGCGGCCAGGCAGTGGCCAGAGAATGGGGGAGACCCCAGCACTAGTAGGGAAGAGGAGGGCCAGCCGTGGCTGATGAAGGAGCTGGAGACCAGTTGGAGAAGCTGAGTCAGCTCCAAGCAGTTTTCAGCCTTCTGCCCTTTCCAGGCCTCCACTCTGTGGTTTGGCCTCTTGAGAGGACTTCTGGACATTGGGTGGGGGTGGAGGCCACCAGGCAGGGCTCTTTCAGGCACTAGAGTGTGGGGGCACCCACCTTATCAAAGAGGCCGTACTCGCAGATGAGCTGCTCGCGGGCCTTGGTGTTGATCGCGATGGTGAACCGCACGTGCGCCACCAGCAGCTGGGCGGGGAGGAGAGACCTCAGAGATGGCCCTGGGCCCCCCGGTGCAGGGGGACGTTGGGCACAGGGAGGTGAGGGTCTGGGTGCCCATCTTCCTGCTGAGTAATTGCTGGAGGCCCAGAGCTGTGGCTTTGGTGTGGAATAGTAATGGTGGTGATGATAGAAACACTCACAGCCAACACTTTCCTAGTGCTTAAGTATGTGCTATGTGTGATTTTAAGCTCTCTGAACTTATTTTATTTATTTATTTATTTTTTGGCGGTACCGGGGATTGAACCCAGGGGCGGTCTACCTCTGCACCACACCCCTGGCCCTATTTTTTATCCTTTATTTTGAAACCAGGTCTCACGAAGTTGCGGAGGGCCTCACTAAGGAGAGAGAGAGAGCGAGCGAGCTGAGGCTGGCCGCAAGCCCGGATCCTCCGGTCTCTGCCTCTCAAAGTACTGGGATTACAAGCGTGCGCCACCACGCCCGGCCTCTCTGAACTTATTAACTTAACATCCTGACCATTGTCCTTTGAGGCAGGGTAGTATTTTGACCTGTTTTACAGATGAGGAAACTGAGGCACGGAGGTATTTTTTTTAGCCTGTAGTTCCCGCAGCAATCAGTGCGGCAGGATTGGGGAGGATGGAGGGAGAGAAGCAGTGAATTCTTTTGCCTTTTCAAACTCTACTTCCCGGCAGCCAGGCTCCATGTCAGGCCCAGGCCCAGCCTCTGTCTTGGCTCTGGGCCCTGGGGAACCAATAGACCCCCAGCTGCTCTTTTCTTTGGGGGCACTATTGTGCCCTGAGCACTTCTCCAGGGGTCCCTCTGCTGAGCGCTCCCAGCCAGTGTCCTTGTGGGAGTGTCAGCCCCCCTCCTAGGTGGGGCAGTTGCTGGCCATACCTTGAAAATGGGGTGCACGGCGGGCAGCTGGCGGTACATGGCAATGCCAAAGACCTCAGATACCAGATGTGTGCGCAGAAGGTGGGTGATGGTCTGGTGGATGTGGAAGTCACTGGAACGCACCCAGATTTTGGCCAAAAGCCAGTCGTATTTTGCATCCGAAGGGAGAAAAATGGGGTTCTCATCTCCTGGGGTTTGGTTGAGCTGATACATTGAAGAAAGAAAATACATTGCTCTGTTTTGCTCTGGACCGTAGCCTTTGGAGAACCTGGTCTCAGGAAATTCCAGGAGAATCCATATGTCTTCCGCAGGAAGAACACGGAGGGCCACTGGGGACTCACTATGTCACTTAGAACTTGAGGATCCTGGATGACTGGCCCAGCCTTTCTGAGCCCAGGGCTCCTCCTCTGTGATACGGGGACAGTATGCCTTGTGGCGTTGTCATGAGGCCATAAGGAGACATAGAGGGAAGTGGGAAGGTGCAGGTGGATGTGGCCCCACCCCTTTTATCTTGTTTCCTTCTTGCCCTGCCCCTTCCTGGCTCCAGACTCCTCCCTCTACCTGTTCCCCAGTGTCTGCCCAGGTGCACCCTGTTGTCCCTTCTTTCCCTCAATTAACTCCTCCCATGCCCAGGGCTCTGGGGCTGCATGCTGTCAAGTCCCCCAGATGGGAATCTGCAGCTGCAGCCCTACCCTGGGCCCCAGGACCCGCAGCCAGGCACCCCCCTGTAGCATAGGCCAGGCTTGCCTTCCCTGCTGGGGACAAGGCAATTTTTCTCTAAAATGCCAATTGTGTTATATTAATCTTCTCTTGAAGAACACCCAATCACCTCTTAATGTCAGAAAAGAAAGTCCCCAGAATCCTCGGTGATCTGGCTGCTGATGCCTCTGCAGATGTGGCTCACCGTCTTCTGGCCTCTCCACACTCTCAGCTGGCCAGCTTTGACTGTGACATCAGTCATCCCCACTCAGCACTGTTGTGTGTGTGTGTGTGTGTGTGTGTGTGTGTGTGTGTGTGTGTGTTTTGCTGGGGATCAAGCCCAGGGACTGCTGCATGATAGGTAAGTACCCAATCGCTGAGCCACATCCCCAGCACTCAGTCATCACTCTTACAAGGGCCCAACCTGCTTCAGCACCTGACAGTGAGTTCTCTTGGGAGCCTGGAAGGCAGGTGCTAGTGCTCCCTAATCTATTAGATGAGGACAGGGAGTCTTGGAGGGGCTGGCATTTAAGGTGACCTTGAAGGTGCCAGCAGCACAGCAGAGATCAGGCCTGGAAAGACTTTGACTGAGCCTTGGGCACTTGGAGAGATGAGTGTGACTCTAGCAGGGAGACAGGAAGAGCTGCCCAAGAGCAGAGGCAGTTGTGTCTTGCTAGGTATTTTGGAAGGTGGATTTCTTGTCTGTTTCTCCCTCCAAAACAGCACTGTCCAGTAGAAATAGAATGCAAGCCACAAGAGGGAATTTCAAATTTTCAGGAAGCCACATTTAAAAATGTAAAAGGAAGCAGGTGAAATTTAGGTTAGTAATATAGCTTCATTTTACTCCAAAATAGGCCTGGTGGCACATGTCTATAATCCCAGTACATGGCCAGCCTCAGCAACTCAACATGAAACCAATCTAAAACTATTAAATGAGATATCTTGCTGGACATGTGGCACATGTCTGTAATCCCAGTACTTGAAAGGCTGAGACAGGAGGATTGAAGGCTTGAGGCCAACCTCAGCAATTTAGGGAGACTCTGTTTCAAAATAAAACAGCATTGGGGGTGTAGCTCAGAGGTAGAACATCTCTGGGTTCAATCCCCAGTACCAAACCAGAGAGAGAGAGAGAAAGAGAAAGAAAGAAAGAAAGAAAGAAAGAAAGAGAGAGAGAGAGAGAGAGAGAGAGAGAAAGAAAGAAAGAAAAGAAGAAGAAGAAGAAGAAGAAGAAGAAGAAGAAGAAGTCGTCTTTGAAATGTGGTGTGTACTTTGCCCCTACAGCAGGTCTTGGTTTGGACTAGCTTGGTCTTGGTGCTCCTGCGCCCTGAGACACTGGTGGCTCCTGCCCAGGACAGGGGACAGAGCAGCCCTTGTATTCTGCTCCAGCTGTTTCTGGAGGAAACAAATGGGGTGGGAGGAGAGGCAAGGAGAGGAAGGGTTGACCTGCACAGTATTCTAATTCATTTATTTGTTTATTAATGGGGCTCCTTATCTATCTTGAACTATTAGGTGCTTTCAGATAAAATGCAGATGATGGGCTTTCTTGAAAAATTAGGGAGTTGGAGAACTTTGCACCTGTATCCGTACAGGATGATTTTTTTTTTTGGCTTGGTACTGGGGATTGAACCCAGAACCAGTCTACCCCCGAGAGACATCCCCAGTCCTTTTTATTTATTATTTTGAAACAGGGCCTTGCTAAATTGCTGAGTGGCCTCCAACCTCCTATCTCAGCCTCACAAGTACTGGGCTTACAGGCATGTGCCACCATACTGGGCTTTACAAGATGAATTCTTGCCCCTTTAAAATGGTCACAGAGCTCAAGATTCTCAGGGTCCCTGCCATCAGGTGCTTTCCTCATTTGCATTAGCTGCCTGGCCACAGACCCCTGCTGCAGTGCCCTCTCCTACAGCAGGTGGACTGCCTGCTGCCCTGGGCCTGCTCTGATCCATTCCCCACGTCCTCCCTCCTAAGCTCTGGGCCTGGGAGACCCTGTGCTGCGTGCTGGGGCTTTTACTTCATCTTCACATGACCCTGCAGAGCAGGTATTCCTCATCAGCACATGGGTGCCTCCCTGCTAGCAGTTGGCTGTTAACCAGCCTGAGTCAGAAGAGGGACCTCATTGTTCCTTTAATTTGCATCCCCCCAACTGAGGGTGAAGTTGAGAATTTTCCCACATGCGGATTGTCCATTTCCATTTCCTCTTCTGCGAACAGCCCATTCATATTCTCTGCCCATTTTCCTACCGTGGTTTTTGTCTTTCCTTATCACTCTGCGGAGCGCTTTGCATGTTATAGATATTCATCCTCTTTGTGGCAGTGAGGTGGCAGTAATTTCCCCCAATCCATTATTTACCTTTTGGCTTTGTTTATGGAGTATTTTGCCATTTGATTTTTTAAAAAATTACATAATCAAATATTCCTACCTTTCCCCTTATAATTTCTTGTTTTCCCTCTAGAAGTCTCCTTAGTCCCTATGTTATACCCATTATGAATCTTTAAATTCTTTTTTTATTCTTTATTTTGAAACAGGGTCTCACTAAGTTGTAGAGCGCCTCACTAAGTAGCTGAGGCTGGCCGCGAACCTGTGATCCTCCTATCTCAGCCTCCCAAGTACTAGGACTACAAGCGTGTGCCACCATGCCTAGCTTTAAATTCTCTTCAGTTGTTTCACCTCTTTTATTTATTTATTTTTTTTTTTGCGGTACCAGGGATTGAATGCAGGGACGTTCTACTTCCGCGCTACACCCCCGGCCCTATTTTTTATACTTTATTTTGAAACCGGGTCTCACGAAGTTGTGGAGGGCCTCACTAAGGAGAGAGAGAGAGAGAGAGAGAGAGAGAGAGAGAGACAGGGAGAGAGAGAGAGAGCTGAGGCTGGCCAAGAACCCAGATCCTCCGGTCTCTGCCTCCCAAAGTACTGGGATTACAAGCGTGCGACACCACGCCCGGCTTGTTTCACCTCTTTAATCCCCATCTGCACCACTTCCAACCAAGAGGAAAACTGTATTGAGGTTTTAATTGGAAGCACATTAAGTTTGTATAAGATTTGGTAGAACTGGCATTTTGAAGATATATGGTTTTTCTATTTGATATCGAATCATTGTTAAGATTTATTTGTAGAGCCTTTAAAATTCTTGTATAGTTTTCCTTGATAAGGGCATTTTGCTGTTAGCATGGAGAAAAGGCTATTGTATTTTTTTTTGAGAGGTATATCTATCTGAACACCTTGCTAAATGAGCTTATTACTTCAAGTAGTTTTGAAAATCTGTTGCCACACAATTACTCTCTTTTTAAAAAATCTGCAATCATAATTATTCTTTTTTATGTCTCCTTTCTTATTTCTAATCTTGTCTATTTTTGTCTTCTCTTTTTCCTTTTTGTTTTTGGTACTGGGATTGAGCCCAGGGCCTTTTGTATGCCAGGCATGAGCTCCACCACTGAGATATACCCCCAGCCCCTCTCCTTTTCTCGCCCCTTCACTGGCCTCATGAGGAGGTCTTTTTATTTTTTTATTTTTTGGACCATTCAAAGAACAAGATTTTGGATTTATTGTCCTCTGGCATTCATTTGCATGGGTCTTTATAGGTTGTAAAGTTTGCTTTCCAGGAGAGGGAAAAGAATAGGGAGCTCCTGTGGCTTGTCCAAGGTTCATGGTCTGCAAGCAAGAAGCAGAACAGGAAGCCGGGTGTGGTGGCGCACGCTTGTAATCCCAGTACTTTGGGAGGTGGAGACCGGAGGATCTGGGTTCGAGGCCAGCCTCAGCGCGCTCTCTCTGTCTCTCTCTTTCTCTCTCTCTCTCTCTCCCTCTCTCTCTCTCTCTCTCTCTCTCTGTCTCTTTCTCTCTCTCTCTACCTAGTGAGGCCCTCCGCAACTTCGTGAGACCCGGTTTCAAAATAAAGTATAAAAAATAGGGCCGGGGGTGTAGCGCGGAGGTAGAACGGCCCTGGGTTCAATCCCCGGTATAAAAAAAAAAAAAGAAGCAGAACAGGGATTAAGCCGGCCTCAGAGGTGCCTGGGACAGGCTGCTCTCAAGATGGTCAGTGGTTACCAGCCGCTCTTGGCATCTCCCAGTGATGAATTCTCCTCTTGTGTCACTTGTCCCTTCACAGTCTGGGGACTCCCCAGGGGGCGTGTCCCACTGGGAGACTCCCAGGGGAAACAAGGGGGTGTGCAGCCAGATGCCTGACTTGAATCTCAGCTGTGGCTGACTGCGTGCACCTGCATCTCAGTTTCCTTATCTGGGGGAAAGTGATTGACATCAGCAGGGTGGTGCTAAGGATTCCCTGGATGAAGACAGACCCTTTTCTGAAGCCCCCAGGGCCAAATGTGCTTCAGAACCCAGAGTCCTTACGATTCCAGCAGTGCATGTGCTTCACGAGGTGGCACGCCCCCTCCTCTGGGTCGGCGGCAACATATTTCATATTCAAGCCGGGCAGTAGGTTGGCAGAAATCTATTCGCATATTAGCGTGAATGGAGCAAAACCTCTGAATAGCATCTCTTATTGCTTCAGAGAACGTTTGTTTGCAGTCAAAGAATTTGCTGCAAAGTTTAAAAATCATTAGCAGTCTTCAGGCTTTTTTAGATTTCGGAATCGAGGGTGAGGGTTTGTGGACTGTGCAGGTTAACCCCTTAGGATCGTCTTGGAGTGTGGTTAGTGTGTGACAAATCCAGCTATTACACCCTTAGCATCCAATGTCCAGTTCACGGGCATTGTTTGCTGAGTGCTCAGCTGCCCATCCTCCACAGAAGGGCCCTGCACAGTCCCTTTCCTTCCTCTGGGACTTGCACTTAGTCCTGTCCTGGCCCTGGTCCCTGCTGTCTGCATACCAGCTCCTACAGTGCAGGGCAGATGAAGCCTGTGCCCACCTGCCTCTGCCACAGACTGCCTCCCATGTCCTTTGTGTACAAGAGAACCTGCAGGCGTGGAGATGAGCACACCAGGACTGTCCACATTCCTGATGTCAGTGCCCGTGGTGCCCCTTGGTGGCCTGGGTCTCCAGATCAACACACAACGTCACTTGTCTGGCCACCATGGGCATCCTGACTTGGGGGCCCTGGTCATGGTCCTGGGATGGAAACACAACATATCATCCCAGGGCTGGTCCTCTGCAGTGTTCCTTGCCCCGCACAGTTTCTCAAGTGTGTCTGGCAGAGTGGAGCCCTCTCTGCCTCTTGTGGTGGAGCCAGCGCCCTCCCCTTTTCCCCCTCCCCTCCAGGAGACAGGATGCTCTTGTCTTCTTTTTCCTTCAGCATCAGCATCCTCTGCCAGACAGAGCTGTCTCCTCCAGGAGGTGCAGCTGGAGCAGCCCAGCATGTTCCTCCTGTGCCCCTGGCCACTGGGACCAAGGGGACCAAGTGGTCCAGAGAGGCCGGAGCCTACCTACCTGGATGGCAATGGGGACGAGCTTGTTGGCCAGGTTCTTATACAGCAGGCAGATGGGTGCAGCCAGGAACTGGTGAGTGCAGGGGTCCGTTTTGTTGGCATCGATGCCATCCAGTAGCTCATAGTCCACGATGAAAATGTTCCCTTGCTGCAGGAGGCAGAGAAATGTGTCCAAATCACCTTTGCAGAGATGCACCCAGGAGTCGGACTGCGCTGGGGGTAGGGTGGGGTGGGACAGGGCGATGGCCTCTGGGGTCCCCCCTCCTTCCCAGAAATTCAGTGGAGGCCAGCGTGTACAGTTCTCTTGTCCTCTGACTCAAAGGCTAATGCCAATGGAGAGTTTTCCTAAGTAAAGGTCCCACAGTGGCTAATTCCACGTTCATTGGACCTGAAACCAGCTAGACCCTCAAGGAAGACATCGAAAAGCCACCCAGAGTGGCAGTTTAATAAGAAGAAAACAGAGGTTACATGAAATAGAAGAGAGAAGTTGAATACCAAAAAGTGGCACTGTAGGACTCCACTGACATCAAGTTTGAAACTGGGCTAATTAGCCAAGGTCAGAGCCAGGACCAGGGTCCCCTGGGGAGGAGGAGACGGGAAGGGAGGAGAGAACCGGGTGGGTGGAGAGAAGGGGCTTCTGCAGGTAGGTGCAGAGGCAGGTTTTGCAGGAGCAGATGGGAGGGTCTGCAGGGCTGGCATGTTCTGTGTCCTGGTTTGAGGGCGCTGACATGGTGGGTCACTTGGTGGAAATTCAGTGGGTTTGCTGAGTCCGGACGCGGACTCAGTGTCCATTCCGGTAGTGGTGAAGCCACTCCTGCACAAAACTAGAGTGCCCGGGATGCGGGAGGTGGACCTCTGCACTGCGTCCTCTAGAGGGAGCCCGACCGCCCGGTTGCAGCGGGGTGGGGCCGGCTCTGGCCGGATCGCAGAGACCAGCTACTGGGGAAGGGTGTCCTGACTGGGGTCTTCGATGATGTCCGAGACGACACCAAGCGGCCACCGTGGATGTCCACGGATCCGCCAAAGGGCACGCTGCGCCAACTGCGCAGGCGCCCAGGCCCGGGGCTGCGGGACTCGCACTGGAGTGGGCACCAGAGCCCGCCCCGCCTCGCCCCGC
>PVJS01042028.1:0-17692 GCA_004027185.1 Glis glis | reverse complement strand
CAAAAAAAAAAAAAAAAAAAAAGAAAAACAGATACTTAGGCCTATTCTACTTAAAGCTTTAACTAAAGCCTGTCATGGCGTCGCTTTGGTTCTTCAGAACCACTTTTGAATATGTGTCTTTTCTTATGATGCCATGGAAATTTCTTTTTTTTTGTGTGTGTGTGGTGCTGGGGATGGAACCCAGGGGCATTCTACCTCTGAGCTACACCCCCGATCCTACTTTTTATTCTTTATTTTGAATCAGGGTCTCACTAAGTTGCAGAGGGCCTCACTAAGTAGCTGAGGCTGGCAGGGAACCCGGATCCTCCAGTCTCAGCCTCCCAAGTATTGGGATTACAAGCCTGTGCCACCACGCCCAGCCATGGAAATTTATTTTTAACACCATATGATTATCTAGCGGAAGAGCTGTCTTCTGAACACAAGGGGTGGCAAGGGCAAATGCCCTGGGGTGGTTGCAAGCTTGGTGTGTCCAAAGTCCAGCAAGGAGGGCAGTGTGGCTAGAAGGGAGAGGAGTAAGTCCCCATGGAAACTGGTTCCAGAAGGATGTATAAAGCTGGGTCTCTTTGGGCCAGGTTAAGTCCCACTGTTTAATAAGAAATGACTTGACTGGGCTGGTTAGCAGGAAGCACTCTCGACATTGGAACCCACAGCTGGCACGGGACCTGGGGTGCCTGGCGCACGTGGGGGCAGTGGCCAGCTGGGCTGATTGGCCGTGAGGAGAGTGGACTTCCTGACACATGCCCTGAAGTGACTTACAGGCATCCCACCTTCTACCTAGGGGACTTTGTGGTTTCTCTTTCTGTATGGAAATTGAACCCAGGGACATTTTACCTCCAAGCTACACCCCCAGCCCTTTTCATTATTATTATTATTATTTTTTTTTTTTTTTGCGGTACTGGGGATTGAATGCAGGGGCGTTCTACCTCCGCACTACACCCCCGGCCCTATTTTTTATGCTTTATTTTTGAAACCGGGTCTCACAAAGTTGCGGATGGCCTCACTAGGGAGAGAGAGACAGGGAGGGAGAGAGAGAGAGAGAAGAGAGAGGAGAGAGATAGATCGATCGATCAATCGATCGTGCGCGCGCACATGTGCGCTGAGGCTGGCCGCGAACCCAGATCCTCTGGTCTCCGCCTCCCAAAGTACTGGGATTACAAGCGTGCGCCACCACGCCCGGCTTCATTAGTTTTTAAAATGTTGAAACAGGGTCTCAAGTTGCTGAGGCTAGCCTTGAACCTGTGGTCCTCCTGTCTCAGCCTCCCAAGTACTGGGATTCCAGGCTGTTCCACCACAACTGGTTTGTGGCTCTTATTCTCTCTCTCTGTCTTTTGGTACTGGAGATTGAGCCCAGCAGCATTTTACCTCTGAGCTACACCCCCAGCCTATTTTATTTTTTATTTTGAAACAGGGTCTCACTAAGTTGTTGAGGGCTTTGCTCAAACCTGTGATCCTCCTTTCTGGGCCTCCGCAGTACTGGGATTACAGGCGTGCGCCATCACGCCTGGCTTTGTGGTTTTCTTTGAGCATATCTGGTACTGTCGAGTTGGCACTGCACTGCAGACCTCCAGCGCTAATGTCACCACCAGACACTACCCCTGTACCGAGACCTCATTAAGAAGTTAACACAGTGTGGGAAGCAGTTAACTGGGTTCCTTTTCTCCAGTCTTCAATATTCCTTCCACCCCTGGCCTGGGAGGCTGTTCTTCCCCCCATTTGGCCAGTCAAAAGATTCCTCCTGCCGGGCGTGGTGGCACACACTTGTAATCCCAGTTCTTGGGAGGCTGAGACCAGAGGATCCGGGTTCGGGCCAGCTTCAGCTACTTAGTGAGGCCCTCTGCAACTTAGTGAGACCCTGTTTCAAAATAAAGAATAAAAATAGGGCTGGGGGTGTAGCTCAGAGTTAGAATGCCCTGGGTTCCACCCCCAGTACTGCAAACAAAAATAAAGATTCCTCTTAGCTGGGCATGGTGGCACACTCCTATAATCCTAGTATTGGGAGGCTGAGACAGGAAGATCAGAGGTTCAAGAATGGCCTCAGCAAGTAATGAGACTCTCATCAACCTAGTGAGACCCTGTTTCCAAATAAAAAATAAAATAGGCCTGGGGGTGTAGCTTGGAGGTACAATGCCCCTGGGTCCAATTCCTAGTATAACACACACACACACACACACACACACACACACACACACACACACAATTCCTCTCTTGCTAATTGGGGGTAGGGGTACTGGGAATTGAGCCCACCAAGTTACACCCCCAGCCCTTTTTATTTTTTATTTGAAACAGGGTCTTGCTAGGTTGCTGAGTGTCTCAGCTAAGTTGCTGAGGCTGGCCTCGAACCTGGGATCCTCCTACTGTTAGGTAGCTAGCTAGACTAGCAACTTTAGCAGATGGGATTGGCTGGGACAGACAGGAAGAAGTTCATTTGCAGAGCCTCAATCCCTTTTACCCCCTCCCCTGTGGGAAAGGGGGTGGAGAAACAACACAGGGTCACTAAGGTGTGACGTGCAGAGGGCAGTCAGTCCCCCAAATACAGTACATATAAAGGAGGTGTCCAGAGGGAATATAAAACCCACACGTGGAAGACTCCACGCCATCCACCCGGCCACCTTTCTATTCCGGGAGTGCCCTGACGATGCTTTCCTCTGGAGCAACCCTGCCCTCTCTCTCCCTGGCCTTTCTTTCTCTTTCTTTCTTTCTTTCTTTCTTTCTTTCTTTCTTTCTTTCTTTCTTTCTTTCTTTCCTTCCTTCCTTCCTTCCTTCCTTCCTTCCTTCCTTCCTTCCTCCCTCCCTCCCTCCCTTCCTTCCTCTCTCTCTCTCTCTCTTTCTTTCTTCTTTCTTTCTTTCTCTCTCTCTCTCTCTCTCTCTCTCTTTCTTTCTTTTTTTTTTTGCAGTACCGGGGATTGAACCCAGGGGCATTCTACCTCTGAGCTACACCCCCAGCTCTATTTTCTATTTTTTTATTTTGAAACAGTGTCTCACTAAGTTGCGGAGAGCCTCACTAAGTAGCTGAGGCTGGCTGTGAACCCTGAACCTCCGGTCTCAGCCTCCCAAGAACTGGGATTACAAGCGTGCGCCACCACGCCCGGCTCTCTCCGCAGCCTCTCTCATATGGGGCCCCCGCTTCTCTAAACAAACCTCCTATATCCCCCACTCGTACTTTCTGTTTGAATGCTTTCCACACAAAAAAGCAAGGACTGAGGTTGTGCGGAATAATTTTGTAATCTCCCACCTGGTAACAGTGCTGGGATTACAGGTACGTGCCCTGTGCCCGACACAGCTGAGTCCTGCGAATCATCCCAGCTGTCACAGAGGCGGGGAGTCAGGGAGGCCAGGAGTCATGGAGGCCGGGAGTCACGGAGGCCGGGCCGTATTTCCCGGGCTGGGGGTGAGTGGGCTGGGGCTCTCAGCTCCCCAGAGGAGGAGAGTATGGGAGGTAGGGGATGTCGGAAGAGGAGAGTATGGGAGGTAGGGGATGTCGTCGAGGGCCCAGTGTGAACGGCCAGCAGGGGTGGCGCGGGGGTCCCCGGGGGTCCCCAAGCCCTGAGGTGCAGCTCGGTGATGGAGCCACGTTGTAGTTCCCTGCGTTCAAGGGCGTCCTGAGTGTGGACCCCGCATAGCTGGACCCCAGAGAGACGCCACAGAACTGGGAAGAGAATGGCCTCACGCTGCCAGGTTAAGAGCATCTAAGAGATTTATTCTAAAGCAGCTCACTTGCATCGATTCACATCCCAGCCAGGTAGGCGCTATCATTCTCCATTTTACAGATGAGGAAATGGAGGCTGTTGGGAAACTAAATAACTTACCCAAAGTCCCAGGGCTGGGATTTGAATCCAGGCAGTCTGGCTTCAGAATATGTGCTCCTGACAGATTCTCAACTCGTGTGTGTGTGGGGGGGGGCGGAGATTGAACCCAGGGGCATTCTACCTCCGAGCTACACCCCTTGCCCTATTTTTTTATACTTAGTTTTGAAACCGGGTCTCACGAAGTTGTGGAGGGCCTCACTAAGTAGCTGAGGCTGGCCGCGAACTTGGATCCTCCGGCCTCCGCCTCCCAAGTACTGGGATTACAAGTGTGCGCCACCACGCCCAGCCTGATTCTCAACTCTTAACAGCCCCCACATGGGTTCTGCATAGCTATCCCCAGGGTTTAGGCAGAATCCCAGATAAAACAGGGCAGAAAAATCCCAAATTGGCCAAGATTACATTTCTCCCACCACTGGGCATGGTGTCACATGCCTGTGATCTCAGTACTTGGGAGGCTGAGACAGGAGAATTGCAGGTTTGCGGCCAGCCTCACCAACTTAGTGAGACCCTGTTTCCAAATAAAAAATAGAGAGAGCCGGGCGTGGTGGCGCATGCTTGTAATCCCAGTACTTGGGAAGCTGACAGGAGGATCCGGGTTCGCGGCCAGCCTCAGCTACTTAGTGAGGCCCTCCGCAACTTAGTGAGACCCTGTTTCAAAATAAAGAATACAAAATAGGGCTGGGGGTGTAGCTCAGAGGGAGAGGGAAAGGGCACCTGATCCACTCTCCTTGCAGGGCAGGGCAATGAGAGGGCAGGAGAAGGCAGGGCACCCGATCCACTCTCATTGCCCCTGGGTTCAATCCCCAGTACCGCAATAAATAAATAAGTAAATAAATATAAAAATAAAGAGGCAGGAGGTTTAGCCCAGAAGGAGAATGCCGCTGGGTTCAAACCCCAGTACCCCTTCCCCCCCAAAAAAGAAAGAAAATTCTCCCACCTTCTAGGATGGGGCTCACCAGTATCTGGACATGTTGGTGCATGCTTGTAATCCCAGTACTTGGGAGGCTGAGACAGGAGAATTGCAGGTTCAAGGCCACCCTCAGCAACTTAGCAAGACACTCATCAATTTAGCGAGACCCTATTTACAAATAAAAAGGGGCTGGGGATGTAGCATAGATGTAGAACAGGGCTCACCAGTGAAATCTAGTTCAGCTATAGATTAACGGAAGGCATGTGGGCTCAAGTTTTCCCTGTTAGAACAACTGCTCAGTTCTTAAGTGTTATTGTTGGAGTGGTTCCTCCCCCAGTCACTGCCATGGGGCCGCCTGCTCTGGAGCAGGTCAGGATAAACAGCCACCATGCCTAGGGTTGGAACAGATCCCCCCATGGCTGGGAATGTGGCTTCCCCTACCCTGGTGGGGGCTCTGGTTCGGGGTTGAGCCACACCAAGCTGATGAGTTTGGCCTTCTTGCTGCCTCCCGCGGGAGGCTCCCTGGGATTGGCTGAGACAGGATGATCACCCACTCGCCCATCCCACGCCGCCTGCAGCCCCACCCTTATCTGGAAAGAATGAAGGCAGAGAAGAAAGCCCATGGTCCCCTAATGCAAACCATTGGTGTAGTCGGAAGGCAAATGGGATGTGATTTACAGACACTCCAGCTTGCCTCTCAGGAGGCCAGTAGCCAGTGTGGAGAGGGCAGGGCACCTGATCCACTCTCGTTGCCTGCGGTGGATCGTGGAGAGGGCAGGTACCTGATCCACTCTCGTTGCCTGCGGTAGATCATGCGCAGTCAGAAGCCAATGGTTGTCGGGGGAGGGGGGCCATGCCTGTGATCCCAGTACTTGGGAGGTGGAGACAGGAGGCTGTTTCAAAATAAAAATAAAGTAAAATTTAAAGGGTTGGGGTGTAGCTCAGAGGCAAAATGCCCCTGGATTCAATCCTCAATGCCAAAAAAGTAAAGTAAAATAAAATAGCCAGGCGTGGTGGCACACGCTTGTAATCCCAGTACTTGGGAGGCTGAGACAGGAGGATCACAGGTTCAAAGCCAGCGTTGGCAACTTAGTGAGGCCCTCTGCAACTTAGTGAGACCCTGTTTGCAAATAAGAAATCGGACTGGGGGTATAACTTGGAGATAGAATGCCTCTGGGTTCAATCCCTAGTACCAAATAAATGAAATAAAAAGGGCTGGGGGTATAGCCTGGAGGTAAAATGCCCCTGGGTTCAATCTCCAGTACCAAAAGAAAAAGAAAAAGAGGGCAGCAGTTTTAGAAATTCCAACTGGACAAGTTTGTCCACTGCCTTAATTTCTTATAGGTCATGGCCCAAGATGCAATAATAGATTTGACGCAGCAAAGAATAGCGAAAGGAAACTCGACAGTCATTCCATTTCAGTAGGTCAAAGCTCCTTGAGGTCAGAGGTGTTTATAATTGATTTGCCCTGCCGGGCGTGGTGGCCCACACTTGTAATCCCAGTACTTGGGAGGCTGAGACTGGAAGATCTGGGTTCGTGGCCAGCCTCATCTACTTAGTGAGGTCCTCCACAACTTAGTGAGACCCTGTTTCAAGATAAAGAATAAAAAATAGGGCTGGGGGTGTAGCTTGGAGGTAGAATGCCCCTGGGTTCAATCCACAGTATCGCAAAAAAAAAAAAAAAATTGATTTGCCCTCCATGACCCAGCACATGGCCCCTGGGGGAGTTGTGCATACTTTTTAATCTAATAACCTTCCAGTCTCTCTGCCCTCCATGTGTGCTCTGGCTCTCTGGCATCTAGCCACACTGATCTTCTTTCTGCCCCTTGTGGAGTTGTGTCAAGCATTCTCTTGCCACAGGACCTTTGCACACATGCTGTTCCCTAAGTCTAGAATGTTCCTCTCTCTTTTTTTGATAATGTGGATTAAACCCAGGGACATTCTACCTCCCAGGTACACCCCCAGCCCCCTTTATGTTTTATTTTGAAACAGGGCCTCACTAGGTTGCTAAAGGTCTCAGTAAGTGACTGAGACTGGCCTCGAACTGGCAATCCTCCTGTCTCAGCCTCCCAAGTACTGGGATTACAGGTGTGTGCCACTGTACCCAGCTTCCTCCTTCTCTTATTTTTATTTTATTTTTTGTGGTACCCAGGGACGTTCTACCTCTGAGTTATACCCCCAGCCCAATTTATTATTATTATTTATTATTATTATTATTATTATTATTATTGAAACATGGTTTTGCTAGGTTGCTGAGGGTCTTGCTAAGTTGGGAAGGCTGGTGTTGAACCTGCGATCCTACTGTCTCAGCCTCCCAAGGCCTCGTTAACCTCTCTCACCTCTCAGCTCAGTCATCACCTGCTCGGGGAAGTCAGCTCCCCTGTTACAGATCCTTATTATGATTTGTAGCTCTTTGTTGTATCTGTCACATAAAGTCATTTTATGCTTTTTCATGTGAATCTCTAATTAGTATGCATCTTCCTTTTTTTTTTTTTGCAGTACTGGGGATGAATCCCAGGGGCATTCTACCCCCGAGCTACACCCCAGCCCTATTTTTTTTTAGTTCTTTATTTTGAAGAATAAAGGGTCTCACTAAGTTGCGGAGGGTCTCACTAAGTAGCTGAGGCTGGCCGCGAACACTGATCCTCCGGTCTTAGCCTCCCAAGTACTGGGATTACAAGCGTGCGCCACCACGCCCGACTAGTATGCATCTCTCTGTCCACGCAGTCCACTTCATGAGGACAGGGACCATGTCACCCTCTGATCACTGCCTGGCATCCAGTGATGTAAAATGGTCATGTCTACATTCATTGACCACCAGGTACTGTGTACCAAGTGCTGAACAACCCTGAAAAATAGATATCCTCCCTGTTACAGATAAGTAAACTGAGGCCCAGAGAGGAAAGGATACTGGCTCAAAGTCACACAGCGGTAAGGGCTGAAGGCAGACTTTGATTCCAGTTCTTCTGACTCATGTTCCAGTTTGTGTTCTCTCTCTCTCTCTGTCTCTCTGTCTCTCTCTCTCTTTCTCTCTCTCTCTCTCTTATACTAGGGATTGGACCCAGGAGCATTCTACCTCTGAGCTACAACCCCAGCCCTATTTCTTTTCTTTACCTGGAAACAAGGTCTTGCTAAGCTGCTGACACTGGCCTCGAACCTGCGATCCTCCTATTTCAGCCTCCCAAGTACTGGGATTTCAGATGTGTGCCACCACACCTGGCTTTCTGGCATTCTTTCTACCTGAGTAGCCAGCCACATATCTACTGGTTGGTCGAATGGTTGACCTGGTTCTTTGGGGTGGATGGCATCAGGCTTGTGTGTAAGTTTATGGACCCAAGGGCTGCTCCAGTTTGAATTAACAGAATCCTTGGGTTCAGCTCCAGGCCAGACCCTATTGCTTTAGCTGGGGACAGTAGTTCACCCAGGCACAGAGCTGCTCTGGCCCTTGGGGCCTATCCAGCCCTGCTTGGCCATGAACTCAGGGTGGCGGTGCAGGCGTTCCCTGGGCCCCCGGTTATGGTTATGTGCCTCTCAGTTATGTGATTTCTAGAGCCAGCCACATGCACACCAACTGCACATTGGGAAATCGCCCCAGGTCCTGGTTCACAGCATTGTCGGGAAAATGACAGTTCTGGGTCCACATGAAAGGCATTCCTGGAAAATGTCTCTCCACCCTCCCTCTTTCCCCAGCTGGGGAGCATTTTTTTGCTGTGAATTGTTGCAGCAATTGCCGGCCTCAGATTAGTAGGAGAGAAGGGAGCTGGGTCTCATTTCTTTATTGTTCCAATGTGTGCAGAATTAACTCAATTCTCAGTTTCTCTTCTCCCGTGTCCTTGTGGAATGAAGATGCTCAGAGAAGTGGAAGCAGCAGACAGAGGGCCTGAGGTTCCCTGGACTTCCCCCGCCACATTCCAGACCCTTGAATAAATACAGAGTGTGTGGGGGGGAGACTGTGTGTGGACTGTGTGTGTGTGGAGGTTGTAAACCTCCCCTCCTGCACCGAGTCACCAGGAAGTAGACAAATAATAATGATAATTATGATAATAAAATGTGGCTGGCTGCTCCATGTCTTCTGCCCATCTGAGAATCGATGGCCCTTGGTCATTATTGACCAAGATGCACCTGTGGCGGTAAGTCTGGACACAAGGAAGAGGAGAGACGCAACTTCAGACTGAGGGCTTCATGTGCACGCAACGCCATGTTGTGCTTACACATTCACTCAGTGGACATTGGTCTTCCCTGCGCCATACCAGGGTGTCAGGGAATGTGGCACATCACACCTTGGAGTTATGTCCCCAACAGCTCCAGCTCTGTTGGAGCAGCTATGCCCTGGTGGCCTGAGCACTTGCAATGTGGCTAGTGCAATTCAGGAACTGCATTTTAGTTATTTATTTGTGGTTCTGGGGATTGAACCCAGGGCATTCTGCCTCTGAGCTACATCCTCAGCCCTTTTTCTTTTGAAACAAGGTCTTGCTAAGTTGCTGAGGCTGGCCTTGAACCTGCAATCCTCCCGTCCCCGCCTCCCAAGTACTGGGATTACAGGTGTGTGTCACCCGCCCGGCCTGAAGAACTGCATTTTATTTTATTTTTGGCAGTACTGGGGATTGAACCCAGGGGCATTCTACCTCTGAGCTACACCTCCAGCCCTATTTTTTTACTCTTTATTTTGAAATAGGGTCCCATTAAGTTGCAGAGGGCCTTAGTAAGTAGCTAAGGCTGGCTGTGAACCTGCGATCCTCCTGTCTCAGCCTTCCAAGTACTGGGGTTACAAGCGTGCATCACCAGACCCAGCTTTTTAAAAATTTTATTTGCCGAGTGTGCTGGCGCCCGGCAAATAAAAATAAAAATAAAATTTTATTTTTTGCAGAGCTGGGGCTTGAACCCAGGGACTCTTGCATGCTAGGCAAGCACTTTACCACTGAGCTACATCCCCAGCTCAGAACTGCATTTTATTTTATTTTTATTTATTTATTTTTATTTTTGTGCTACCGGGGATTGAACCCAGGGGCATTCTACCTCTGAGCTACACCCCCAGCCCTATTTTTTTATTCTTTATTTTGAAACAGGGTCTCACTAAGTTGTGGAAGGCCTCAACAAATAGCTGAGGCTAGCCGTGAACACTGATCCTCCTGTCTCAGCCTCCCAAGTACTAGGATTATAGGCGTGCCTCACCACGCACCCCTGGCTCCAGAACTACATTTTAAAATTTCACTTGATTTGAGGTCATGTAAACAGGTGTATGTGGTTAGTGGCATCACGCTGGACTCTCGCCACTCACAGTGTGGTAAGCTGACCAGCAGCACTGAGAGCTTATTAGAGCTGAACCCCAGGACTACAGAATCAGACTCATTTTAATAAGATCCCCAGGTGACTCACATACGCGATTTGAGAAGCAGTTCTCAAGAGCACAGTCAAGAACAAAGCAGCTGGAGATAGGGGGGTGAGACAGGGAGAGAGAGGGAGGGGGAAAAGGCCAGTGAACATGGAGAAGAGCCATTCACTTAGAATCCCTTCCGCCTTCCTTTAGGGCCCAAGAAACCTACCTTGGGCCCAATGCTAATGGCTTTGGCTGCAGTTTTTTTCTTCTTCCTTCCTTTTTCCCCAGTCTCAGTCAATTGGAAGCAGCTGCAGCTCTAGCAGCTGGAGGCACACTTAGAGCCATTGCCACCCCCCAAGGCTACTCCCTCCACCCCGCAGGTGCTGTGCCAAGCTTGGCCAGCCAGCCCTCCCGCATCCGCTCTGCCTGGACCCCACTAGAATCTCTTTACTGGAATTCTGCACACTGGGAGGCATTCCAGGATTTCATTGTTAAATACATGTTAGTATCTGGTGTAATAAAACCCATGCTCCATCCCGATGAAATTTAATGTTCAAGCTGAATAATAAAATGTCTTATTTATGGGCAAAGTTTACGTCTCCCTGTAGGGAGATAAGTTAGTGGGCAAGTCCTTCCCACTTCTTCTGGGTCTGATGTAAAGCCAGCGCGGCTCCCCTGACACCCCGGGGGACGGACGGAGAAAGCGAGGCGAGGAACGGGCCAGCAGAGGGGAAGACGCTTCCCAGTCTGGGCACGATGTGGCTGAATGAATGGCAATTCTCCTGGGCTCTATGAGGACAGGGGAGGAAGGAGGCACACAGGACCACCTTTCTGAGGTTGGCCAGGACTCAGGTCGTGTGGTGGGATTGATGCGCAGGGCTGCATAGAGAACATTTTTTCCCCCTCAACTCTAAAGCAATCTTATCCTTGTATGCTTGTTCCTTTGTTTGAAGAGTCAATCAGCAAACACCGATTGAGCTCTGACTATGCGCTGCATGCTGTTTTAGGTGCCGGGGATAGAAAAGTACAAAACTATCATGGGAGAAGAGACGATTCTGAGAAGGGGAAAGAGAGGAAGGCGACTCAGGACTGGCGGGGTCCTTGGCTTACGTGACTTGAAAGAATTTCCACACAAGCCGGTCAAGGACACAGACAGAGGTTTATTCAGGGAAGCAAGAAATATACGTTCAAAGGAGAATGCAGCCATCCCCAGAGTGAGAGGTGCCCTTTGGGGGTTGATGGCTGTTCTCTTTGGTACTGAAGATTGAACCCAGGGGCAGTCTACCTCCAAGCTATACCCCCAACCCTTTTTATTTTTTATTTTGGAACAGGGTCTTGCTAAGTTGCTGAGAGTCTCACTAAATTGGTGAGGCTGGTCTCAGACCCGCGATCCTCCTATCTCAGCCTCCCAAGTTCTGGGATTGCAGGTGTGCACCACCGCGCCCAGCACACCATTTCATCTTGTTTCCTCTGAGTCAGCCTTGGCATCTCTGCCAACCCATCCCCTCACCTTAGTTGGAGTGACTGTCCTCTAGTGTAATATGGTTGTCTGACGCTACTTTTTAACTATCTCTGGTCCTCACAGTCTGCAGGATAAAGTCCAAATTCCACAGCAGGAAATCCAAGGTTTCCCGCCTGCCTCTCTTTTTCCTCACTCTTCATCCTCCCAGGAACGGAACCCCTCCCGACTTTGATGTCCTTAGATCCCATGCTCTGCACCACACAAGTTGGAAAGGCGTGCTTGAGGGGTGGGGCTAGCAGCACAGTGTGTGCTCCCTGAGGGAGGGGGCCTGGCGGGCTGACGGACCCTCAAGGATCTGGTCCTTGGTCCCTGGCCCAGCCCTTGGGAACAGTTAGGAGCAGGCAGGTGTTTGAAGTCACAGAGGATAGGGCCTCCCTCTCAGACCTCTCCTGCTGCCTGGTATGGGCCCTTCCCAGCCTCGCCTCCCTGCTCTCAAAACTGGAAGTGAAGACAGGCGTGGTGGCGCACGCCTGTAATCCCAGTACTTGGGAGACTGAGACAGGAGGATCGCAGGTTCAAAGCCAGGCTCAGCAACTTAGCAAGGCTCTCAGCAACCTAGTGAGATCCTGTTTCAAAATAAAAATTAAAAAATAGGGCTGGGGGTGTAGCTCGGAAGTAGGACGCCCCTGGGTTCAATCCCAAGTAACACACACACACACACACACACACACACACACATATACACACACACAAAACAAACTGGGAGTGAATTTTAAATTTTTTTCACTTTTTCATTAGTGAATGATAATTATGCACAATAGTGGGATTTATTGTGACATATTTGTATGGCACGTAGCATGATTTGATCAATTCCATTCTCCAGATCCTCCTCTTTTCCTTCGGATCCCCTTCCTCTCCCCTACTGTTCTCCCTTTCATTTTCACGAGATCACTTTTTTATTCTCAAGCTTTCACATGTATGAGGAAATGTACTGCCCTTGACTTTCTGAGTCTGGCTTATTTGGCTTAACACGATGCTCTCCAGTTCCACCCATTTTCCTGCAAATGACATAATTTCATTTTTCTTTATGGCTGAGTAAAACTCCAGTGTGTGTACATGTCATACTTTCTGTATCTATTCATCTGTTGATGAACATGTGGTCTGGTTCCATAAATTGGCTACTATGAATTGCACTGCTGTAAACATGGGCCCGTGTGTATTGCTATAGTATGTTGACTTTAATTCTTTTATAAATACTGAGGAGTGGCATGGCTGGGTCATATGGTGGTTCTATTCCTAGTCTTTTGAGGAACCTCCATACTGATCTCCATAGTGGTTGTACTAATTTAAATTCCTACCAACAATGTTCCTTTCCCCCCATATCCTCACTAGCATTTATTATATTTATATTTGGGGTGGGTGCATGTGTGTTTGTGTGTGTGTGTGTGTGTGTGTGTGTTGCTGGGGATCAGGGCCCTGGCAAGCACTACCACTGAGCCACACCCCCAGCCCTATTATTTGTATTCTTTTTCTTCTTTTTTTTGTGTGTGTGTGTTACTAGGGGTTGAACCCAGGGGCATTCTAACCTCTGAGTTACACCCCCAGCCCTATTTTTTATTTTTATTTTGGAACAGTGTCTCACTAGGTTGATGAGAGTCTCGCTACTTGCTGAGGCTGTCCTCAAACCTGCGATCCTCCTGTCTCAGCCTCCCAAGTGCTGGGATTACAGGCATATGCCACCACGCCCGACTTTTATTTGGATTCTTGATGATCGTCATTCTTCTTGGAGTAAGATGAAATGTCAGTGTAGTTGTGTGTGTGTGTGTATGTGTGTGTGGTACTAGGGGTCGAACATAGGGTTGTTCTATCTCTGAGCTACACCTCAAGCCCTTTTTATTTATTTATTTATTTATTTATTTATTTATTTTTAAAATTTTTGTGGCACTGGGGATTAAACCTAGGGGCATTCTACCTCTGAGCTACACCCCCAGCCCTATTTTTTATTCTTTATTTTTTTGAAACAGGGTCTCACTAAGTTGCGGAGGGTCTCACTAAGTAGCTGAGGCTGGCCACAAACATGGATCCTCCTATCTCAGCCTCCCAAGTACTGGGATTACAAGCGTGCGCCACCACGCCCGGCCCCTTTTTATATTTTTTGTCTTGAAACAGAGTTCTTGCTAAATTTCTGAGTCTGTCCTTGAACTTGTAACCCTCCTGTATCAACCTCCCAAATACTAGGATTACAGGTGTGCACCACGGTGCCTGGCCACTTTGTGTGAGAATTATGTGTGTCAAAGTTTTGAAAATTATACATTGATACAACCTTTGAAGTATGTTAGAACCATCTGTGGGACATTTAAAACACAGACGCAGGCACCTCTCAGAAATGTAGGGTGAATTCTGGTGCCTCTTTTTTTTTAATACTCTGAGATTATTCTGTGGAGCTGAGACCTCTCTACTAAAGGGAGACAGCCCTTATGTTAAAGTGCTTATCACAAGCCGTTATCACTGTTAGGCCTGATGGTGCAATTTCAGCCACTGAGAATGAAGACGTGGTGTGCAGCCACTCTAGATGTTCCTGAAAGCATGCCAGCTCCACACTGGGCCTTTTAGATCACCAGCTGCAGTAATATACCAGGTTTCTCACTCTAAATGTTTCCTCTGGTTGTTGTAAGAAACGATCACAAACTTAGTGGCTTGGAACAAATACAAATTTATTCTCTTACAGTTCTGGGGTTCAGAAGCATGAAAGAGCCAGGTGTGGTGGTAATCCCAGCATGCACCCTTGGGAGGCTGAGGCAGGAGGATCGCAGGTTCAAGGCCAGCCTTGGCAATTTAGGGAGACCTTTCTTAAATTAACAAATATAAAGGGCTGGAGTAGAGCTCAGTGTCAGAGCATCCCTGGGTTCAATCCCCAACACCATCAGAAGTGTACAGTAAGTCTTAAAAGGCTGGAAGCACGGTGTCACAGACCTGGTTTCCCGGCTTCTGGTGGCTGCAGCATTCTTAGGCTTGTCGCTTGCGCTCACGCGCTCGCGCTCTGCAGTACTGGGGATTGAACCCAAAGTCAACCCCCTGAGCTACACCCTCAACCCTATTTTGTTTTTACTTATTTATTTTTTTTTTGTGGTACCAGGGATTGAACCCAGGGGCATTCTACCTCTGAGCTATACCCCCAGCCCCGTTTTTTATTCTTTATTTTGAAACAGGGTCTCACTAAGTTGTGGAGGGCCTCACTAAGTAGCTGAGGCTGGCTGTGAACCCGGATTCTCTGGTCTCAGCCTCCCAAGTACTGGGATTACAAGCATGCACCACCATACCCGGTTTATTTTGTTTTTATTTTGAAACAGGGCCTAAGTTACCGAGGCTGGCCTTGAACCTGCCATCCTCCTGTCTCAGCCTCCCAAGTGTGAAAATTACAGGGGTGTGCCACTGTACCCAGCAGCTTTGATCTCTGGTCCCTCCCTCTTATAAGGAGCCTTGTGATTACTCTGGGCCCATCCGGGTAATCCAGGATAATCTCCCCATTTTAAGATCCTAATGCAGTTATGTCTGCAAAGTCCCTTTTGCCATGTAAGTTGACATTCGCATGTCTTAGGTGTAGACATTTTGGGAGGTGCTAGTCAGCCTACCAGGGTCACCGTGCTCCTCAGCCTCTGCCATCCAAGGCGTGCTTCTATGCCTCTTGTCCCACACCACAACTCGCAACTATCAGGGACTGACTGTGTTCTCAGTGTGGGGAGTTTTACAGTCCTCCAAAAACTAGGGTTTTATGCTGAAAACAGTGACATAGTTGGGATTCACACAGCCAGGAGGGAGAATGGAGAGGCAGCCCTGGGTGACTCAGTGGCCTCTGGGCAGTTCAAGAAGCAAGCAGGGACATATGTCAGCCACACAGCTAGGTCACTGTGACCTCTCTTCAGTAGTAGACTTCCTTTGTGGCTGAAGCTTCGTTTCCTATTAAGTGGTTAAAAAAAATCCTGTCTACTGTTTATTTTATTATTTCCATAGATAGTAGAAACTAGTTAAGAGTCTTGCAGTTATATCTCCATTAGGTAATTACAGTCTAAGAGCTCCACAAAACCCTTTAGAGATCAGCAGGTGGTTTGTTCTTCTCCCTCCAACTGCATGTGGCCCGGGTTTACAAAGACAAGCAGACACTGTACGTACCCTGTGCCAGGGTGAACAGCTTAGCAAGTAGGGCTGGGGATATACACATCTGGCAAGCAGACCAGGGAGGCCAGCCTCCCTTGAAGAGTGAACAAGCTGCACATCTGCACACAGCAGCCCTGGATTCCCAGCTGGATCTATATCCTCCCCTCTATACGTGAACTCACTTCACATGAGCTCAGTGTTTACAAGCCACCAAAGCATCCCCCATGTCACTCGCTGAAACCTCACAACACCCCTGTGAGGCTCGCCAAGTTGGCATTATTGTCCCATCTCAGAGATTTGAAAACCGAGGCTCACAGGTATGAATTATTTGCTAATATCACCTGGCAAATAGGTGACTGAGCTGGGAGTAGAAGTGTCCCTTGCTTGACCTCCTCAGTGCAAGGTGACCCTGGGGCGGGGAATGGGGCGTGCAGCTTATTGGGCAAGGTCTTGCCCCCTGCTATCAGCAGCCCAGACTTTAGGAAGTTCCTCCTTAGGAAAGCTCCCCATTTCCTACGCCTTTCCCTGCCCTCTGCAGGATTCTCCTCCACCTTCTTCTTCACACTGGGAATTGAACCCAGGGGCATTCTACCTGTGAACTATACCCCAGTCTTCTTTTCTTTTTATTATTTTGGTACTGGGGATTGAACCCAGGGACATTCTACCTCCAAACTACACACCCTATTTTATTATTATTATTATTATTATTATTATTATTATTATTTTGTGGTACTGGGGATTGAACCCAGGGGCGTTCTACCTCTGAGCTACACCTCCAGCCCTATTTTTTTATTCTTTATTTTGAAACAGGGTCTCACTAAGTTGCGGAGGGCCTCACTAAGTAGCTGAGGCTGGCCGCGAACCTGGATCCTCCTGTCAGCCTCCCAAGTACTGGGATTATAAGCAAGCGCCACCATGCCCGGTTTAGGGAGACCCTTTTTCAAAGAAAAAAGGCTGGAGGTGTAGCTTGGAGGTAGAGTGCCCCTGGGTTCAACCCCCAGTAGAAAGAAAGAGGAAAGAGAGAAAGAGACAGACACAGAGACAGAGACAGAAGTTAAGAAAGAAAGAAAAAGAAATACTAATGGTCCTTTCCTCTAGGAGCTGGGGACCGGGAGGAAGCCTAGTTTATATCAGATACCCTTTGGTACTTTTAAATTTTGTATCATGAGCAATATATTGCCTATTTGAAATAAGATGCTTGCCTGACATTCACATTTAGTACATTGATAATGCCAATATTGTTATTTTTATGGTAAAACATCCTCCTAGAAACACATACGCCAGCACTCTCTGCACACAGCTCCTGTGATCACACCCCAGAGACAGCGCAGTGCTGTTCCTGTGCACGCTTTCTCCAAGTGCCCTCTTCAACCCCCGACTGCCGCGTCCTGGAGAGGAGGAAGCACAGTCCAGAGAGGAGGCAGAGGGGCTGCTGGATGATTTCATTCCACATCTGTAGCCACTTAGAAAACTGTGGGCTGGAAGGGCTCAGCTCTCAGCCTGGAGCCATGTCTACTGCCAGGGCCTGGCTCACCACCTTCCTGAAGGGGCTGCAGCACAATGAGCCACCCACCGCCCCAAACCCCATGAAATGGCACAAAGCGGCTGCCACCAGCCAAAGCCCCGGGAGGAAGCCCACAAGGGTCCCTGGACTCTGCTTTCAACTGACAAGTTCTGTGTCTCCATAAAGAAGATAGGCAGTTCTGTAATCCCAGTACTTGGGAGGCTGAGACAGAGGGGTCACAAGTTCAAAGCCAGTCTCAGGGACTTAGGGAGACCCTCAGCAACTTAGTGAGACCCTGTTACAAAATAAAAACTAAAAAGGGCTGGGGGTGCTAACTCTGCTCATTGAAAACCAACCCTGGCCGGGCGTGGTGGTGCACGCTTGTAATCCCAGTACTTTGGGAGGCAGAGACGGGAGGATCCAGGTTCGCGGCCAGCCTCAGCTTTCTCTCTCTCTCTCTCTCTACCTAGTGAGGCCCTCCGCAACTTCGTGAGACCTGGTTTCAAAATAAAGTATAAAAAATAGGGCCGGGGGTGTA
>PVJS01042027.1:0-17650 GCA_004027185.1 Glis glis | reverse complement strand
TGAAGCTGGCCGCGAACCCGGATCCTCCGGTCTCCGCCTCCCAAAGTACTGGGATTACAAGCGTGCGCCACCACGCCCGGCCCAGCCCTATTTTTTATTTTTAATTTTGAAACAGGATCTCACTAAGTTACTACACACTGGCCTCAAAACTGCGATTCTAAGCCAGGCGTGGTGGCACATGCTTGTAATCCCAGTACTTGGGAGGCTGAGACAGGAGGATTGCAGGTTCACAGCCAGCCTCAGCTACTTAGTGAGGCCCTCCGCAACTTAGTGAGACCCTGTTTCAAAATAAAGAATAAAAAATTGGGCTGGGGATGTAGCTCTGAGGTAGAATGCCCCTGGGTTCAATCCTTGGTACAAACAAACAAACAAACAAAAAAAAAACTGTGATTCTAGCTGAGTGTGGTGGCACACACTTGTAATCCCAATACTTGGGAGGCTGAGACAGAAGGATCATAGGTTCAAGGACAGCCTCAGCAAGTAGTGAGACTCTCATCAACCTAGCAAGACACTGTTTCAAAATTAAAAAAAAAAAAAGCCAGGGGTGGTGGCACACACTTGTAATCCCAGTACTTGGGAGGCTGAGACAGGAGGATCACAAGGTTCATGGCCAGCCTCAGCTACTTAGTGAGGACTTTTGCAACTTAAAAATAAAGAATAAGAAATAGGGCTGGGGGTATAGCTTGAAGGTAGAAGGCCCCTTGGTTCAATCCCCAGTATCACACACACACACACACACACAAAAAAAAAAAAAAACCCTGCGATTCTCCTGTGTCATCCAAGTACTGGGATTACAGGCATGCACCACCGTGTCTGGCATGGGTTCACAACAGCATCTCTTTCATAAGTCGCTGAGGATTAAATGAGCAAGTATATGTTAAGCACTTGGCACAGTGCCTGGAGTGCACTTAAAATATGGAAAAGTGGTGACTCCTTACTATTGCTATTGTTGATACTGGCGGCAGCAGAGTGAGGAATGTTTGGGGGGACCACGCCCCACACCCCCTGTGGACTCCGTAGTCCTGGGCTAAAGGAAAAAGAGAAGAAAAGTGAGCAGAGGGAGCAGGTGACTATCCTCCATGGAGAGGTAGCAGTTCCAGCACAGATGCATCAGACCAAGGACCCTGCATCTCTTGTCCCAAGGAAAGGGAGTCTTGGCTGCGTGGTGGTGCACCTGTGGGAAGTGCAGGACCTCGAGGCCCAAATGACTCCCCTCCTGAGAGATATGGGCGGGAGACACTGCAATCTGAACCTTGTCCAGCATGGGGATTTCTGTCTGCTGGAAGGGCTATGCAACGGGGCACACCCGCATGTGTCCTCACTCTCTGGGACAGGAGCAATAGCAGGTTCCTCCAAGGGGCTTGACAATAGAGGAACCTCCTGTGGCCTGCTCCTAAGATGGGTCCAGTGCTGCTCACACTGGCTCAAGGAGAGGGACATCACCCACAGAGGCCGAGAAACCAAGACCCAGATGCCTCGTGCTACCTATGCCGCCCTGGGAGGAGACAGAGAGCCTTAGGCACAGGATCCTCCCACCCATGTCTGCCCCTTGGCTTTCTGAACCCTTCGCATTGGGGGCAAGGGGCAGGGATGAACAGGATGACAAGATTACTGAAGCTGGGTGATGGGCACAGGCGGCTTGTTATTCTAGTCTATTTTTTCGTGTGTCTGAAAGCTGCCCAAAATAAATAATGTTTGTTTCTTTTTCTTTTCTCTCTCTCTCTCTCTCTCTCTCTCTCTCTCTCTCTCTCTTTTGTGGTAATGGGGATGGAAACAGGGGCAATCTACCTCCAAGCTACACCCCCAGCCCTTTCTATTTTGAAACAGGATCTCACTAAGTTGCGGAGGGTCTCACTACATTGCTGCGGCTGTCCTCAAACCTGCAATCCTCCTGTCTCAGCCTCCCAAGTACTGGGATTACAAGTGTGTACCACCATGCCTGGCTTAAATAATGTTTCTTAAAAGAAAGCATTATTAATTCAAGGTCCAGCAGGGTAAAGGGCGTCTCCCTCTTCTTTGACTAGGAAGTCCCCTAAATCTGAGGGCAGCCAGAGGGAAGTGAGGTGAGGGAGGGGCACAGTTCTGGCTTCAGTGGGTGCAAGCAGAGCCCAGGTACTTGGTGGGGAGACAGAAGCAGTGAATGTTCTAGCCAGAGAAAGAAGGTGGCCAGGGGCTATGTGCAGGTGGGTCTCCTCCAGCCCTGCCTAGCTTTCACCCAAGGGGAAATGTGCTTTCTGAAATCCCCGTGTGGGAAAGCAGGCTCCCCTGAGCGTGGCGGTCCCTCCTCCCTCCCTGTGTTCTGGCCTCCGCCTCATCCAGGCCATGGCTGTGAAGTGGCCTGCCTGGCTCTCCCTCCTGCAGCAAAGGCCACATCCAAACACAGGACTCCTGAGACCCGACACTGGCCAATCCCCACCTCTGCCTGAAGGTGGCATTTGAGAGGCCTTCGTGGTGGGGGTCGGTAACTGCTGAGACAGGGATGCTATTAAATGCAGGCCAGGAGGCCGGGCGTGGTGGCGCACGCTTGTAATCCCAGTACTTTGGGAGGCGGAGACTGGAGGATCCGGGTTCGCGGCCAGCCTCTGCTCTCAATCTCTCTCTCCCTGTGTCTCTCTCTGTCTCGCTCTCTCTCTCTCTCTCTACTTAGTGAGGCCCTCCGCAACTTCGTGAGACCCGGTTTCAAAATAAAGTATAAAAAATAGGGCCGGGGGTGTAGCACGGAGATAGAACGCCCCGGGTTCAATCCCTGGTACCACAAAAAAAAAAAAAAAAATGCAGGCCAGGGCCAAGCATGATGGCACACACTTGTAATCCCAGTACTTGAGAGGCTGAGACTGGAGGATCCGGGTTCACGGCCAACCTCAGCTACTTAGTGAGGCCCTCTGCAATTTAGTGAGACCCTGTTTCAAAATAAAGAATAAAAAATAGGGCTGGGGGTGGAGCCCGGAGGTAGAATGCCCCTGGGTTCAATCCCCAGTACCGCAAAAGAAAGAAATAAATAAAAATAAAAAGGGCTGGGAGTATAGCTCAAAGGTAGAATGCCCTGGGTTCAATCCCCAGTACCCTCTCCCCAAAAATTTTTTCCCCGAAAACTACCCTGAGAGGGTAGCACATTAAAACTAGTACCTGTTTAGCTGGACATGGTGGCGTATGCTTGTGATCCCAGTACTTGGGAAGCTGAGACAGGAAGATATGGGTTCATGGCCAACCTCAGCTACTTAGTGAGGCCCTCCACAATTTAGTGAGACCCTGTTTCAAGATAAAGAATAAAAATAGGGCTGGGAGTATAGCTCGGAAGTAGAATACTCCCAGGTTCAATCCCCAGTACTGAAAGAAAAAAAAACTAGTACCTGTTCAAGAGCTGTTCACTGACCCCCCTGGCTGGCTGGCTGGCTGGCTGGCTGGCTGGCTGGAGGGCTAGGGAGCAGAGTGGCTGGTTAAAAGCCAGGGGGTGGGGAGTGATGCAGACAGCTTGGGGACAGACCACTCCTGGATTCAGGGTACAGGTTGTTGTTGGGTTTGGGCTGAAGTTGGGAAGCAGAGGTCATTAGGTCACTGAACTCCCACAGGGCAGGGGAAAACCGCCATGGAGGTTGACAGCTTGGGGGCGGGCCACAACGAGCCCCACCCCTGATGTCTCCAAGGGCTCTAGTTCTTGTGTCTTGAAGAGCCCAGAATGGAGATGGCTCCTGTGCCTACCCCTTGCCCAGCAAAGGCTCCCTGAAAAGAACCCCAGTGTACCCCAATGTATTTCTGATGTAAGCGTTGCTAGTCTTCCCACCCTTGGAGATGGGGAGATGCACCTGGCTGCTGGGGGAGGGGAGAATGCCCTATCCCCCATCCTGCACTGCTGCCCCCCTGGATATGCCTGCCTCCCAACAACTCCCCAGGGCACAGGATGAAGTAAGGGGCAGATATCAGGACTGGGGGCAGCAGGGTCTGGGTTTACCTCTAAAGAGGTAGCCAAGGGTCCCTCCCCATTTAATACTGATAACAGCGACATGTATCCAGCCCTTAGTAAATGCCGGGGACTCATTCTAGGATTTACATAGATAAACTCATTTAATGCTCATGACAAATATCTAGTCACCTCCATTTAACAGGTGAGAAGAGTAAGGCACATGGAGGTTAAAACCTTGCCTGAGATCATGGAGCGAGTGGGATGCAGAGCAGGACACAGCCCGAGGTCCCTGTGCACTCTGCCTCCCCACCCTCAGTTCGCCAGGCTGGGCAGGAGGGAGGCGGGAGAAGCATTCAGTGGTTACCCCCATCTGGGCAAATAGATGCTTCCCTCTCAGAAGAGCTCGTGCAGGATGCTCTACACACTCACTGCCCACACAGGGAACAAGACCAGAGTCTGCTGAGCAGCTGCCAAGGCCACCATCCCGGAAGGGAGGAGCTCTGCCCACTAGGCGTCCCTCCCCAGCCCTGCAGAGGCCAGAGTGAATGGAGACCTGGGGGAGGGAGGGTGAGAGGACCTGGAGAGGGGCTCCCGAGGTCTCCCGCTGGCTTGGCAGCTGCCTCTGGCTTCCCCAGGGCCTAGGGAACCCCCCGACCTTCCTCCAGGGTGGCCTGGCAGTGGAGGGGGACCAGAGGGACAGGGAACCCAAAGCAGCTGGCTCCCTAGAGACCAGCCACCCTGCTCCCCAGGTCCAGCGCCACAGCCTTGCGCTGGGCCGTGGGGTGGGGGCAAGGTCTCGTGGGGTCCCCCACCCGGCCCGCCTGCGCTCTGGCCTCAGGGGACCTGGGCAGAATGAGGGGCACCTCCTGATCTGCAGGCCTGGTCCCGGAACCTCCTCAGGAGCACACAGGGAGACAACCCACGCTGCCGGCGGGCCGAGTGAGGACTGGGGCGGCCCGGAGCCCGCCAAGCCCAGGACGGCGCGGGACCAGCAGAGGGCGCCAGCCAGGAGGGAAACGCGGTCCCCGGCCTCGGAGGGCCAAGGCACGGCTTCCCGCCAAGCCCGGGCCCCTGAGCTCCGCTCCGATCCCCTCCCCCGCCAGCCGGAAGGACGGGCACGGCCGGAGAGGGGCAGGTGCGTGCAGCGGCCCCGGCCCGTCACTGCTGGAGCAGGCGCCGCCGATACAGCATCGCCAGGAGCGCGGCCACAACCGCGCCGGCCGCGGCCGCCCCGAGCCACGGAACCCAGGACGCCGTCTGGGAGCACAGCACCTCCTCCTCCCGGGGCTGCGGGGCGGCGTGCGGCCGGGGGTTGCCCCCCAGGAGGTCGGCGCTGGGGCCCTCAGCCACGTGGATCCCAAAGGACGAGTACTCGTTTTCCTCCGGGCCGTGGTTGGGCTCAGAGCCCATGGAGCTGCTGGGGCTGATGGCCAGGTCCTCGGAACAGATGGAGCAGGGTTGGCTGTCCATCCCAGAGAGCAGCACGCCGGGCTTGCTCGGCTCCGGCAGAGAGCACACGCTCCCAGACCTGCTGTCCTGCCTGGGTGAGCCGCCTCCAATGGCAACTGTGGGTGCCGGAGCCTCGGGGGTCTCCTGGGAAAGAGAGGAGCAGGTTGGAAGGGGCTGCGGATGGCAGGGAGAAAAGCCAGATTGGGCGGCCCTATTCCCAGATCAGGCCGTGAACTAGCTGCCCTGCGTCTCAGTTTCCAGCCCATGATCCCCTTGAGGCCAGCCTCTCTTGGAGACCCAACCCATTCATTGGTGGTGGGGATGGCAACGGGGAGGAGGGGACCAAGCACATCATAGGTGGCCTCTTCCAGGGCAGCCCTGTCCCTACACACTGGCCTCCTGTGACCTCACTCCCACTGGTCCCATTCTGCATCAACGTTCTGCCCAGGCCCGAGGGCCACAGAGCAGCCATAGGGTCCCCAGGCCTGGGGACTTTTTTTTTTTTTAATACTAAGGATTGAACCCAGGGGCATTCTATCTCCAAGCTACAACCCTAGCCCTTTTTAATTTTGAAACAGGGTCACACTAAGTTGCTGCGATCCTCCGTCTCAGCCTCCCAGTACTGAGCTTACAGGTGTGCACCACCACACCTGGCTGGACTTGGTTTTTCTAGGTGGACAGCAGCAGTCAGGTTGGATGTGAGCCCTTGGAGGAGGCAGCTTTGGGGGCTGCTGGGGCAGAGCGGCTGCTCCAGTCTGGGTGGCTAAAGAATAGGCCTGTCACAGAGGAACAGGCCGGACATACTGGTGGTGAAGAGCAAGGGATCAGGGCACAGGGGCCACCGTGCTCCACCCCTCACGGCTTCCTCGTCTGCAGAACAGTGTTACTGAGCTCAACATAGGGCTGTGAACTCCAGACAACCAGTAGGGTGACTGTCCCCTTGCTGATCCTCCTGAAGCATCCGCACCTAGGAGCTCTCACGACTGTTAGAACGTTCCTCCTGGAGAACATGGTATGGGATCTGGAGGAGGTTTTCAGCTGTCCCTACACCCTCAAGGAGAGGCCATGCACATACCCAGGATGGCGACCGCGAGGGGCCAGGACTCACCTGGGCTCTGCCTCTGCTCCCATGGGCGGGCACTTTGAATGGCATTGTGCCCACAGGTGTTGGGTTGATGGGTGACGTAGATGGTGCTGGATTGGTGAGCACACTAGGGGGCGTTGCACCCAGGGACTTCGAGCTGGTGGGCACCTTGGAGGGCACCGTGCTGACGGGCGCTGAGTCGGCGGGCACTCTGGAGGGCACTGAGCTGGTAGCAGTGGACCTAGCTGGTACTGCTATGTCACTGGACGGGACAGTAGTCTTACTCTGGCCACCAGCACCCTCTACAGGAGCCAAGCCTGTAGAGGAGGAGGAGGGGGAGCGGCTTGTTCTAGAGGTGGACCGGGGCAGAGGCTGGAAGGAGACAGTTGGAGACACAGGCCCACGGGGTGATGTGGGGCTGGAGACTGTGCCTGCAGGTAGCGAAACAAAAGTAGAAACACAAACCCAAAGGACATTATGCTGAGGGCTGGGGAGGGTCCCTCTGCCCCAGGTCACATCATCCCTACCGCATCCAGGCTTCCCAACCTCCCACCCATGGAGGAGACTCCGCAGCCTCTTTGGTCATTGTGCCCAGGCTTGCAGGCTCAACTGCTGCCCTCAGTCCTTGACCTGTGTCCCCAAGTCTGTCCTGTCACAAGAGTGAGGCGGTCGTCCTTCCAACTGCTCCCAGGAGCTTGAAGACTATTAAATATTATTCTCTCTGCTTTTGCTTCTCCCACCCAGGACAACCCCTCTCCTGCTTCTGCCTTTTTCTCTCCTTGGCCTGGTGGAATCCTAGACACTCCCTGATTGCTGTCCCCCGCCGTCCCCCACCCTCCCCCAGCGGGAGCAATGCTGGATCAGGGCAAAGGACAACAAGACGGCTTGAGCAGAAATGCTCATACCAGTCAAGTGGCACTAGAGACTGTCCAGTCCCCAGAGGTAAGGACAAAGCCACCCCAGGGAGGAGGACCTGACCTGGGGAAGGAAGGGGTACCAGGTGGTGACAGCCCATAAAGGCAGTGGCGTCAGGATTTTCCATGGAACTCTGAGGAGGCACACGCCCGGCCCTAAGGCTGACAGACGACAGGAGTGACAGCTGATGTCCCCTCCCTTAAATCTAATACGACAGAATCTCATGGGACCTGGCTCCATGAATGTACTGAAATCAAAGTGTCTTTGTCTCCATGGCCTATGGCAGCGTCTCCTGAAAGGCTTTACATGACAAGCTGACATTGCAAATCGCAAACAAGCGCTTGGGCCATTTGCAAGTGACAGGAATAGAGGGCACCAACATGGCTTCTCCCAGCCTTTAACTGTTCCTGTGGCTCGTGGCTGTCCCAGGACACTGAGGGCTCACCAGGCACCTGTGTCACATGGAACACGGTTTGGGAAGTAGTAGACATGCCAGCCTGGGAGGTCAGGGTGGACAGCTATATACCCCTGAGGGGATGCACTGAGGTCTGGTGGGGGACCCAGATCCCCGGCAGAGAAAGACCATACATCCACTGGGGGCCGAGACATTTTGGTAACTTTCTGGGAACCGGGGACCCCTTTGGAGCAGGGCAGTGCTGAAGGGCTCCCCTGCCAACAGCCAGCTCGGGCCCTGGCTGATCTCTATGGTCCCTTTGGCAGAGTGCAGAAATGGCCCTAATTCTCTTCCCCGCCTCTGTAGCAGTGTACACCAACATGCACTTGTAGAGCAACCATACCCTGTGCCGGTCCTCCCGTGGAAAGGTGGAGTCGGTTTCCCCACTCCTTGAATCTGGGATGACCTTATAACTTGCTTAAGCCCACAGAATAGGGCAGGAGGGACACTCCCAGTTTTGAGCCTATGCCCCAGAAGCTCGCTCTTTTTTTTTTCTCTCTCTCTCTCTCGTACTGGGGATTGAACCCAGGGGCATTCTACCTCTGAGCTACACCCTCAGCCCTTTTTTATTTTTGCAATGGGGTCTTGATAAGTTGCTGAGGGTCTCGTTAAGTGAGGCTGGCCTTGAACCTGTGATCCTCCTGTTTTAGCCTCCCCAGTATTGGGATTACAGGCGTGTACCACCATGCCCAGCTAGCTGGGCAGAGCTCTGAGTCAAAGAGCAAGGGCTCCTGTTGGGTATGATGCCTCAGCAATTTAGCAAGAGCCTGTTTCAAAATAAAAAATAAAAAGTGCTGGAAATCACACCTCTAATCCCAGTACTTGGGAGGCTGAGACAGGAGGATTACAGGTTCGAGACCAGCCTTAGCAACTTAGTGAGACCCTGTTTCAAAATAAAATAAAATAAATAAATAAATAAATAAAGGCTGGGGGTATCACTCAAAGGTAGAATGCCCCTGGGAGGTAGAATGCCCCTGGGTTCAATCCCTAGTACCAAAGGGAAAAAAGAGAGAGAGAGAGATCCGCTTAGCTACCATGGGAAGGGCCTGTGTACTAGAGAATGAGAGACTACATGGAAGAGAATGAAGGTGCCCCAGCCAATAGGCAGAAGCAGAATAGATGTATATACTAGTGAGTTCAGGAGAGAAATTCAGTTAAGACCAGAAAAACTGCCCAGCTGAGTCAGCCATGTGCTAAATAAATGGTTGGATTTTAAGCTACTAAAAAAATATGGTTTGGAATCATTTGTTACACAGCAAATGCTAACTGATATACTTACTAAGGAACTGATTTGGTCCCTGGGGTAAACCTCCTTTATTCCCACCTTGCTCCTATCCCAAGGAAGCCCAAGGGGCAACTCTAATCCTAACCCTTACTTGGGAGGTCTGAGAGGCCATATAATACCACATTCCATGCATACCTGCTATGTGGGTGCCACTCAGTTCTGGGTCCGGCTCCGGAGGCCCACCAGAAGTCAGAGGGCTGAGGGCTGCCAGGTTAGAAGAGGGCACCAAGGAGCCACCAGGCTTTCTTGGGACAACCTTGGAGCTGGGTATCTGTGGGGCCTGCTCTGAACTCTGCAAGAGAGAAAACATTAAAGAGGCAGTCACTGTCAGGCATGGTGCACACACCTGAAATCCCAGCACTTGGGAGGCTGAGACAGGAGGATTGCAGGTTCAAGGACAACCTCAGCAACAAAGCAAGACTCTTAGCAACCTAGTGAGACCCTGTTTCTTTCTTTTTATGTGTGTGTGTGTGGTACTGGGCATTGAACCCAGGGGCATTCTACCTCCGAACTACACTCCCAGCCCTTTTTATTTTTAATTTTGAAACAGGGTCTTGCTAGGTTTATGAGAGTCTTACTACTTGCTGAGGCTGTCCTGGAACCTGTGATCCTCCTGTCTCATCCTCCCAAGTACTGGGATTACAAGCGTGTGCCACCACGGCCAGTGAGACCCTGTTTCAAAACAAAAAAACAGCCAGGCGTAGCTGGGTTCAATTCCCTAGTACCAAAAAAAAAAAAAAAAAAGGCAGTTGCTTCTCCCAAGAGCTGGCTAAGGGCAGCTGATGTTCATGGGCATGTCCTACAGCCCTCAGCCCACATGCTGGTCATTGCTAGGCCCTCTGTCCACAGGCGATCCTGCATCTACCTCAAAAAACATACAGCCAGGGGCTGGGGGGAGCTCTTGCCTAACATGCAAAGACCCTGAATTTGATCCCCAGCACTTTTTTTTGGATACTGGAAATTGAACCCAGAGGCATTTTACCTCTGAGCTTCACCCCCAGCCCTATTTCATTTTTTATTTTGAATCAGGGTATCACCAAGTTGCCGAGGCTGGCTTCAAACCTGCAATCCTCCTGTCTCATCCTCCCAAGTACTGGGATTACAGGTGTATGCCATCAAGCCCGGCTCTGAGCACTTTAAAACACAAAAAAACCCACACTTTTTTTTTTTTTTGCAGTACTGGGGATTGAACCCAGGGGCATTCTACCTCCAAGCTACACCCCCAGACCTATTTTTCATTCTTTATTTTCAAACAGGGTCTCACTGAGTTGCAGAGGCCTCACTAAGTAGCTGAGGCTGGCCGCGAACCCGGATCCTCCGGTCTCAGCCTCCCAAGTACTGGGATTATAAGTGTGCGCCACCACGCCCAGCTCACTTTTTTTTTTTTTTAACTGGGGATCAAACCCAGGGCATTCTACCTTGGAGCTACACCCTCAGCCCCATTTTATTTAATTATTTATTTATTTATTTAATTTTTTGTTACTGGAGATTGAACCCAGAGGCCTTCTACTGCCAAGCTACATCTTCAGCCCAATTTTATTTCTTATCTGGAAACAAGGTCTCACTGGGTTGCTGAGAGCCTTGCTAAGTTGCCAAGGCTGGCTTTGAACCTGTGATCCTCCTGTCTCAGCCTCCCAAGTACTGGGATTACAAGTGTGTGCCACCATGCCCGGCTTATTTTTATTTATTTATTTATTTATTTATTTATTTATTTATTTTGCAGTACCAAGCTACACCCCCAGCCTATTTTTTGTTCTTTATTTTGAAACAGGGTCTCACTAAGTTGTGGAGGGCCTTACTAAGTAGCTGAGGCTGGCCATGAATGTGCAATCCTCCTGTCTCAGCCTCCCAAGTACTGGGATTACAAGCATGCGCCACCACGCCCGGCTTTTATTTTTATTTTTGAAACAGGGTCTCGCTAGGTTAATAAAAGTCTCACTAAGCCGGGCGTGGTAGCGCACGCTTGTAATCCCAGTACTCTGGGAGGTGGAGACCGGAGGATCCGGGTTCACGGCCAGCCTCAGCTCGCTCTCTCTCTCTCTCTCTCTCTCTCTCTCTCTCTCTACTTAGTGAGGCCCTCCGCAACTTCGTGAGACCCGGTTTCAAACTAAAGTATAAAAAAATAGGGCGGGGGGTGTAGCGCGGAGGTAGAACGCCCCTGGGTTCAATCCCCAGTACTGCAAAAAAAAAAAAAGTCTCACTACTTGCTGAAGCTGTACTCAAACCTGTGATTCTCCTATCTCAGCCTCCCAAGTATTGGGATTACAGGTGCGCACCACCATGCCTGACATGAAGCACTTTCTTTTTTTATTTTATTTTATTTTTGGGTACTAGAGATTGAACCCAGGAGCAGTCTACCTCCAAACTATACTTCCAGTCCTTTTTATTTTGAAACAGGGTCTCACTAAGTTGCTGAGGGTCTCACAAGTTGCTGAGGCTGGCTGCGAACCTGCAATCCTGTCTCAGCCTCCCAAGTACTGGGATTACAGTACAGGCCTGGCTGAGCACTTTCTTCAGGCGGCTTCTGCACAGACCCCATGGTTCAGGTCCAGCTCGGTGTCTTATGGACACCCCACAGCCCACTCATCACATCTCAGTAGAATTGGTCATCTTTTCCCCACATGTGACTTTACGGTGATAATTACAGCCCCACCATCCACCCATGACCTCCTGCTCCCTCACCCCACCCCACCCCACAGTCTGGTCATCCCCAGGTTCCTCCACCCAGCTCAATAGCTCACATGACCATAGCAAAGACCTTGAAACTGTGGCCCCCCAACTAGTGGACGGCAGAGGCCACAGGCCTGATCAGCAGCTGGGAGCCAGGCTGGGGCAGCTCCCCAATGAAGGAACCTGGGGTTCTTGGCAGAAATTAGGCAGGACTTGTGAGGGGGCAGGAAAGGGCTTCTAAGAGACTGGGTGAGCAGAAGTGGGCAGTTACGAACACAAAAGCAGGCAGCGTGGGGTAAACTGAGGACATACCTCTCCTGGGGACTTTGGCCGCTGGGTGTCCTGGACAGGCATGGGGAAACTCGACTCCTCTGGGTAGCCATTGTGAGGGACACTGGGTGCAGAGGGCCCTGGAACTGCGACAGGAGCTCCAGGTATCTCCTGTGGTGCTAGGGAGCGGGGTGGGGTCCCTGGAAGACAAAGATACAGTGATATCAAGAAAGAATCAGAGCCAGGTGTAGTGGCACACACCTGTAATCCCAGTACTTGTGAGGCTGAGACAGGAGGATTGCAGGTTAGAGGACAGCCTCAGCAACTTAGTGAGATCTTGTTTCCAAATAAAATATAAAATAGGTCTGGGGTTAGGTAGAAGGCCCCTGGGTTCCATCCCCAGTACCACAAAAAAAAGAAGGAATCAAGTGGGACGTGGTGGTGCAGGCCCATAATCCCAGTATGATTGGGATTGGGAGGCTGAGACAGGAGGATCGTAGGTTCGCGGCTAGCCTCAGCTACTTTGTGAGGCCCTCTGCAACTTAATGAGACCCTGTTTCAAAATAAAGAATAAAAAATAGGCCGGGCATGGTGGTGCACGCTTGTAATCCCAGTACTTTGGGAGGCGGAGACTGGAGGATCCGGGTTCGCAGTCAGCCTCAGCTCTCTCTCTCTCTCTCCGTTTCTCTCTCTCTACTTAGTGAGGCCCTCCGCAACTTCGTGAGACCCGGTTTCAAAATAAAGTATAAAAAATAGGGCCGGGGGTGTAGCGCAGAGGTAGAACGCCCCTGGGTTCAATCCCCGGTACCGCAAAAAAAAAAGAAGAAGGAATCGAGCTGGGCGTGGTAGTACAGGCCCATAATCCCAGTATTTGGGAGGCTGAAACAGGTTCAGGGACAGCCTTAGCAACTTAGTGAGACCCTCAGCAACTTAGCAAGACTCTATTTCTTTTTTCTTTTGGTTGTACTAGAGATTGAACCCAGGGGCGTTCTTCCTCTGAGCTACACCCCAAGCCCTTTTTATTTTATTTTATTTTATTTATTTTTTGTGGTACTGGGGATTGAATCCAGGGGCCTTCTACCTCCGAGCTATAACCCTAGTCCTATTCCTATTTTTTATTCTTTATTTTGAAACAGGACCCCACCAAGTTGCTGAGAGCCTCACTAAGTTGCTAAGGCTGGCCGTGAACGTGCGATCCTCCTGTCTCAACCTCCCAAGTACTGGAATTACAAGCGTGCGCCACCACACCCGGATTATTTTTTTTAATTTTGAAATAGGGTCTCATTAAGTTGCAAAGGGGCTCACCATGTTGCTAAGGATGATCTTTTTTTTTTTTTTGCGGTACCGGGGATTGAACCCAGGGGCGTTCTACCTCCGCGCTACACCCCCAGCCCTATTTTTTATACTTTATTTTGAAACCGGGTCTCACGAAGTTGTGGAGGGCCTCACTAAGTAAAGAGAGAAAGAGAGAGACAGCTGAGGCTGGCTGCGAACCCAGATCCTCCGGTCTCCGCCTCCCAAAGTACTGGGATTACAAGTGTACGCCACCACGCCCGGCGCTAAGGATGATCTTGAACCTGCAATCCTCCTATCTCAGCCTCCCAAGTAGTACTGGGATTACAGGTATATGCCAACATGCCCGACTAGCAAGACTCAATTTCAAAATCGAAAAAATAAAAAGGAGCCAGGTGTGGTGGCCCACACCTCTAATCCCAGTACTTGAGAGGAGGGGCCGAGATGGAGGAGTGCAGCTTCTTTTTTTTTTTTTCCTACAGTACTGGGGATTGAACCCAGGGCTATTCTACCTCTGAGCTACACCCCCAGCCTTATTTTTTATTCTTTATTTTGAAACAGGGTCTCACTAAGTTGCAAAGGACCTACTAAGTAGCCGAGGCTGGCCGCAAACCTGTGATCTTCCTGTCTCAGCCTCCCAAGTACTGGGATTACAAGCGTGCACCACCACGCCTGGCTAGGAATGCAGTTTTGAAACCAGCCTCAGTAATTTAGGTACTCAGCAACCTAGCGAGACCCTGTTTCAAAATAAAGCCAGGCATGGTGGAACGCTCTTGTAATCCCAATACTTGGAAGACTGAGACAGGAGGATTACAGGTTTGCGGCCAGTCTCAGCTACTTAGTGAGGCCCTCTACAGCTTAAAGAGACCCTGTTTCAAATTAAGAATAAAAGCCGGGCGTGGTGGCGCATGCTTGTAATCCCAGTACTTGGGAGGCTGAGATAGGAGGATCAGAGGTTCAAGACCAGCATCGGCAACTTAGCGAGACCCTGTTTCAACATTAAGATAAAATTGGGCTGGGGGTGTAGCTCGGAGGTAGAATGCACCTGGGTTCAATCTCCAGGACAAAAAACAAAAAAGGTAGATTTCCAGGGAGGTGCCCAGTAATTCTGTCCTCAAAGGGGGCAGTGCACCGGGTTAGTCTGGGAACCCCTGAGTCTCAACCTGGGCCAATGGTCACCCCTTCTCTGTCCCGGCTTTTTCCTCCTCATGGATGTCACTCCTAACTGATCCCTGCTACCTCCCATCCCCGGCACCACCACAGCCATTTGTAGTAGAGGGGATCACTATTAGTCTTCCCAAATAAAGAGATCAGCCAAGAAAGAGGAGGGAGAAAGAGGAAGGGGAAAAAGAGCACACGGTGCTCCAGAGCTGCAAATGTGATGGGGCTCAGGGGCTGCCTCTAGTCTGAACTGTAAACAGGGCTGGCTGGATTTTGCTTCCTGTGTCTTCTCCCCAGGCCCTGTCCCACCAAGTCCCCTCGGGTCACTCAGGCTGGAAGGGGGCACTGAGAGGAGTTAAGGAGTAACTGGGCAGCTTGGGGGAGGCGATTGACTAGAATGTTCTCAGAGAGAACAGGGGGAGAGGAAGGGAGATGGGGGGAGAGGAGAGAAATGAGGGGAGTGGGAAGCTAACACCACAGCCCCAGAAGGGAGAGGAGGTCCCCAGTGCTGAGCACTGGAGGCGCCACCCCAGGTAAGCACTCAACAGGCTTCGTGCCATGGTGTCTACCTACTGCAGTCCTGCGTGACAGACCCTGCCACTGGCCCCCTTTTGCACAGGAGAAGGCTCAGGAGACTAAGGGACTTGGCCAAAGGGACACACCTAGTAAGTGGCTCTGCCAGGCTCTACACCCAGGTGTGTGCTTTGCTCCTGGCGGTGAGGGAGAGCAGAGGCCCCAGGGCAGGAAGCTCACCCCGAGGCAGGTAGCTCTGGTAGACACCGGCCACTTGGTCAGCCAGCCCAGTGAGCTCGCAGAGCCTCAGCGCCTGGACGAAGCACTCCACCCAGCCCATCCGACGCTGGAGGTGGTTGAAGAGTTCCCAGAGAGTGTCCCGGTTCCCCACACTCTTGTAGGCGGCACGTAGCCGGTCCTGGAAGACATCGTGCACCACTCTGCTCAAGTCAGGAGGCCCCAACCCCTTCCCCGCCCAGAAGGGAGCCACAGCAGGGAGGCAGCCATCTGAAAGCAGGTCAGAGCCTAGGAAAAGGCCAGGGTTGGAGCCCAGGAACAGAGCAAGGAAGAACTATTAGGAACAACAATAAAGACAGCGACCAGGAGATAGGCTGTGATGGTGTCCTAGACTCTCCATTAAGGCTCTGCATGAATTAGCTTGCTCAATGCTATTATTATGCCTATTTACAGATAAGGAAACTGAGGCTGTGGGACAGGAACCCAAACCCAGCTAACCTGAAGCAGAGCCGTGGGTTCAGGCTGCCCCAAAGCAAAGAGAAAGGTTTGGATGAGGGGAGAAGGAAAAGGTGTGTAGCAACAGTAAGATGAAAGAGAGCAGAGGAAAAGAGAGGGAGCCAGGAACAAGAAACAAGGGGGACGCGAGATCTGGGGAGATTCTGGGAAGATGGCAGCAGCCACAGAGTTTTATATTGACCCGAATTTCCACAAAAAAACAAGCCACCAAGCCGAATACAGTGGCTCACACCTGTGATCCCAGTACTTGGGAGGCTGAGATAGAAGGTTTGAAGCCAGCCTCAGCAACTTACTGAGGCTCTCAGCAACTTAGTGAGACCCTGTTTCCAAATACAAAATAAAAGAGGGCTGGGGGTATAGCTCAGAGGAAAAATGTCCTGGCTTCAATCCCCAGTGTCACAATACAAAACAGAACAAAGCCGGGTGTGGTGACGCACGCTTGTAACCCCAGTACTTGGGAGGCTGAGACAGGAGGATCGCAGGTTCGTGGCCAGCCTCAGCTACTTAGTGAGGCCCTCTGCAACTTAGTGAGACCGTTTCAAAATAATGAATAAAAAATAGGGTTGGGGGTGTAACTTGGAGGTAGAATGCCCCTGGGTTCCGTCCCCAGTACCCCCCCACACACAAAGAACAAAACAACAAGGACAACAAGCAATCAGAGCGAAGAAATACAAACCCACAGAAAACATTTGGTGCGAACGACATGACAAGGCACCCCCACGCGCCTCTCAATACGCAGTGGGACTAACCCCTCCATGCCCCAGACCTCACTCTAATGGGATGCTGCATGGGAGGACGCAGAGGAAGCAATGGCACTTCTGAGTCTTTTGGGTCCCCAAAAACCCCACAGGTGCCTGCTGGGAGCACAGGGGTCCCATCTGAGAGCCTCATTAGCAAGTCAGTGCAAGGGACCTGCAAAAGAGATCTCAAAATCACATCCCAGGGCTCCTGCCAGGCCAGGGTCCCATGACAAGGAAAATGGAATCAGAACATGGAACAGGAGAGAGAGATGAAGGAAAGAGAGTTGCCAAAATAGTGGGTGAGGGGACCAGAGCAGGACTACCCAAAAACAACGCAAGAGGGAGCTCCACAAGGTTAGAAAGCCCCCAGAACCGCATTTCATGTAAAAATTAGAAAAGCGGCAGGACAAGAAGCAGGACACTAGAAGCAAGAAGCAGGATACTAGAAGCAAGACCCTGGACGACGGGGAAAGGCGGCGTTGGCCCTGGCATGGTGAAGAACCAGCTCGGGGTTGGGCTTGGAGTTCCACAGCCCTGACCCCAGCCCAGTGTCCACCTGCCACTTCCCTGGCTCACCTGGTCACTGGCGGTCAGGCAGGGCAGGAATGGCAGGATCTCTAGAACATCAACGCAGCAAAAACTGCTGTGATGGCGGCGGATATACTTATAGGTCATTTCCTCGGCGAACGTCATGGCTGCTCAGCTTCTTGAGAGGGCTGGGGCCCCAGGAAGGGTGGATGGACTGAGAGAGATGAACAGACTGGAAGAAAAGAGATCACACACAGCAACAGGGCTGGGCGTGGGACTGGACACAAGGCAATTCTTTCTTTCTCAACTTTTTGGAATTTTTGCTTTTTCCACTTAATCTTTCATTCCTTTAAACATCCTTTGTTAATATCACCTGGGTCCCAGAGGCTCTCAAATCATGGGCTTAAAAATGAATTGATAGCCGGGAGTAGTGGCGCACGCTTGTAATCCCAGTACTTGGGAGGCTGAGACCGGAGGATCTGGGTTCGCGGCCAGCCTCAGCTACTTAGTGAGGCCCTCCGCAACTTAGTGAGACCCTGTTTCAAAATAAAGAATAAAAAAAAAATAAGGCTGGGCGTGGTGGCGCACGCTTGTAATCCTAGTACTTTGGGAGGCGGAGACCGGAGGATCCGGG
>PVJS01042026.1:0-17692 GCA_004027185.1 Glis glis | reverse complement strand
ATTGAACCCAGGGGCATTCTACCTCCGAGCTACACCCCCAGCCCTATTTTTTATCCTTTATTGAAACAGGGTCTCACGAAGTTGCGGGAGAGCCTCACTAAGTAGCTGAGGCTAGCCGTGAACCCGGATCCTCTGGTCTCCGCCTCCCAAGTACTGGGATTACAAGTGTGCGCCACCACGCCCGGCTCCCCAGCCCTATTTTTTATTCTTTATTTTGAAACAGGGTCTCACTAAGTTGCGGAGGGCCTCACTAAGTAGCTGAGGCTGGCCGCCGACCCGGATCCTCCAGTCTCAGCCTCCCAAGTACTGGAATTATAAGTGTGTGCCACCACGCCCAGCAAAAAAATAATAAAAAATACTTGATATATACAAAAGGATAAATTTGAACAGTTACCTAACCTTTAAAACATGAACTGGACGTGGTGGTGCATGCTTGTAATCCTAGTACTTAGGAGGCTGAGACAGAGGTATCGCAGGTTAAAGGCTAGCCTCAGCACAAAATAAGTAAGTAAGTAAGTAAGTAAATAAATAATAGCTAGGCATAGTGGCACATGCCTAGACCCTGTTTCAAAATATAAAAGCCAGGCGTGGTGGCACACGCTTGTAATCCCAGTACTTGGGAGTCTGAAACAGGTGGATTGCAGGTTCAAGGCCATCCTCAGCACAAAATAAGTAAATAAGTAAGTAAATAAATAAATAAATAATAGCTAGGTATAGTGGCACATGCCTGTAATCCCTGTACTTGGGAGTCTGAGACAAGAGGATCTCAGGTTCGAGGCCAGCCTCAACTATCCAGTGAGGCCCTCAGCAACTTAGTGAAACCCTGTTTCAAAGTAAAAACAGAAAAAAGGGCTGGGGGTGTGGCTCAAAGGCAGAATGCCTTTGGGTTCAATCCCTAGTAATACATATGTATGTATTACTTAATATATGTAATATATTATATACATTAAAGGCTGGGGCTATAGCTCAGAGGTAGAATGCCCCTCGATTCAATCCCCAGTACCAAAACAACAACAAAAATGGTAGCACAATGAAAATCTCAGAACCATCACTCAATTGTAAGATAACCTAGTGAATAATTTGCATCTGTGTGCTCTTCTAACCATGCTTATGAAGCTGTTTTTTTCCTCCTAGAGATTCTAAATGCCCTTGTTTTTCATTATTCACAAAAGACTAATATGTCTTTGCTAAATTTATCCAACCCTCATCTATACTCTCTTAAATAGGAATCCTGGAGCTTCCCCCATTGAACTCTCTGACCTCTTGTAATTTATAGCAGTAATTCTTTATATCTGCCCCTCAATGATCATCTTTAGATTGCCCTTTACTAAGCTTTCTGGATTGAATTAACTATTTGAACCTCCTCGAATAACTTCCTCAGAAAAGATACGCAGAAAGTAAAGTCAGAGTTTTTGCATGCCCAAGAAATACTTTAATTTTGTTTTCATTCTTGATGGACCGTTTGGCTAGGTATAAAATTCTGGGTTCAGTATTATTTTGCTTCATAGTTGCTTTTGTTTATTAGTATGCATCATTGTTAATGAGAAATTGGAGGACTGTTTGATTTTTTTGCTCCTAAGTTACCTCCTCCTCACCTTCCCAGAAGTTTTGAGAACCTCTGTTTTTTAGTACTTTCAGATATCAGTGATATGTTTGGGTATGGTTCTTTGGAAGCTATTGAACCCTTTGATTTTAGGTACTACTTGAATATCAGAGTATGGAAAATATTTCTAAGGACAAAAATAGAGCAGAGCACACATGACATTCTATTTGGAAGAACTAGTATGAACAAAAACTTGGAGATAGGAAATCATTTGACTGTGATTGTGGTACAGAGGCCTGATTTGCTTGGCATACAGGGAGATAGTCAGAAGTAGGATTGGGAAGATTGTTGGATGTTGCTTTTGGAGGGCCATGACTACTAGGCTGTTCGACATTCAGAAGGAAGCTATAATTGTTTTCTTATTACTTGTATTACAATGGTCATACTTCTTGCTTCACTGTTCTGCTACCTTCCAGCAACAGGATAAGACCTCATCGAACCTACATGAAGCTGCTTCAGACTGTGTGTGTTCAGCTCTTTATGCCATTGAGAATGTGGAGACTAACTTGCCATTAGCCATGCAACTTTTTCAGGGAGTCCTGACATTGGAGACTGCCTACCATATGGCTGTGGCACGTGAAGATTTGGACAAGTGAGTAATTATTTAAGGTTTCAGCCCTGGGTTTACTTACAGTCTGGTAGTGGTATTCTTTTTTATTTTTATGGTACTGGGGATTAAATCCAGGGCCTCATGCATGCTAGCCAAGTAAACGCTCTACTGCTGAGCTACACCTCCAGCCTGTTATGTCACTTTTTACTATTCATCTATCATTTATTATTGTTAGTGGCTCTGTGTAAATATAAAAACAGTGCATCCTGAAGATGTCTACTGCCATGCATGGTGGTGCATGCCTGTAATCCCAGTAGTCGGGAGGCTGAGGCAGGAGGATCGCAGGTTCAAGGACAGCTTCAGCAATGTAGTGAGACTCTCAGCAACCTAGTGAGACCCTATTTCAAAAAACAAAAACAAACAAAAAAAGGAGTGAGGGTGTACCTCAGATACTTCTGTTCAATTCCTATTCAATCCACAGTACCACCAAAAGAAAAAAAAAAGATAATCTACTATTCTCACCCAAATCAAGAGTAGCAAATTGGATGCAGGAAAGGTTGTAGTTTTACTAATTTTTTTCACTTGCAAAGGAAAGACTGTAAAAATCAGGAATAAACTTTAAAATATATCAAGTGTAATTTGATGGGAATTTTTATTCTAATGTTTTAGTAATTGTGAATTTGAAATTACTTGAGTCATTTGCTTATCTGCATAGAAGTAGATGATCTAAGTAAGGGTGTCTACTGTGGAAATTGTGATATAGCATAGCAAATAACCACTAGATGTGTCTTAGGTTGCGAAACGTTTTTGTTTTACTCATGGTTTTGGTGAGTGTGTACGTATCAGATTTCTGACTTGCTGCTCTCATTCCTTTCTTCTACAGAGTTCTGAATTACTGCCGTATTTTCACTGAACTGTGTGAAACTTTTCTTGAAAAAATTGTTTGCACTCCAGGCCAAGGTCTTGGAGATCTACGAACTCTGGAACTGCTTCTTATCTGTGCAGGGCATCCTCAATACGAGGTAATGTCTATATGGTGCTAAGGCTATCATCATTTCAAGTAGTTTTGCATATTGTCTATATTCCATTGCCTCTTGCCTCACTTTATATTTTTGAGAAATTAATCTTGTTTTCACTTAATATGATGTGAGAATTTTCTCTGTATTGGGTGTGTATGTGTATGCGCGCTTGTGCACGCGCGTGTTTTTGGGGATTGAACCCAGGAACATTCTACCTCTGAGCTACACCCTAACCCTATTTTATTTTACTTTTTTAAAATTTGAAACAGGGTCTTGCTGAGTTGCTGAGGTCCTTGTTAAGTTGCTGAGGCTAGCCTCAAACTTGTGATCCTCCTGTCTCAGCCTCCCAAGTACTGGGATTACAGGCATTCACCACCACACGTGGCTTGTATTGGAATTTTTCAAACATTGTATTTGGGTTTCTACTTTGCATCATTTTCCATTTTCTTACCTGGTTAGCTGGGTCAACTGTTTTAGGCACCTTAAGGTATCTTTTAGAAAGAAAGCCTATTTTGGGGCATGGTGGAACACGCCTATAATCCCAGTATTTGGGAGACTGAAACAGGAAGATGGCAGGTTCAAGGCCAACCTCAGCAATTTAGCAAGACCTTGTTTCAAAATAAAAATAAAAAGGGCTGGGAGTATAGCTCAGAGGTAGAAAGTCCCTGGGTTCAATCTCAGTACCAACAAAAGAAAGAAAGCCCATTGCCTTTCCACTGAGCTTTGCTTATTCTCTAGAGCTTTATCATTAAAAACTATACTGTATTCGTCAACTTTCCATCACTATAACAAAATACCTGAAACAATCAACTTTAAAAGAAGAAACTTATATTTTGGCTCACAGTTTTGGAGATTCAATCCATGGTCCAGTGGCCCCATTACTTTTCGGCCTGTGGCAAGGCAGTAAATCATGGTGGGAGTGCATGGCAGAGGAAACCCAGCAGTGTATGAAAGTATAAGAGGGAAAGAAGGAGTGGAATCCTGATATTTCCTCCAAGGGCATGCCCCCAGTGACCTAACTTCCTTTCATTAGGCCCCACCTCCTGAAGGTTCCACCATCTTCCAATAGTGCCATGGGCCAGGGACCAAGCCTTTATCACATAAGTCTTTGAAAACATTCAAGATCCAAACTGTAGCACATAATAAATCCTAACTGTACCTTCACAAATCTTCACACTTCAAATTTTTTCTCCAAATGAGGATGTGAATGAGAAAGAGTTTGAAAAGACTTAAGAATTTCCTTGATTTAAAATCTTTAAGGGTATGGTGGCGCATGCTTGTAATTCCAGTACTTGGGAGACTGAGACAGGAGGATCGCAGGTTAGAAGCCAGCCTTGGCAACTTAGCAAGGCCCTCCGCAACTTTGAGACCCTGTTTCCAAATAAGAACTAAAATTGGGCTGGGGGTATAACTCAGAGGTAGAATGCCCCTGGGTTCAATCCCCAGTACCACAAAAAACAAAACATTAAGACATCTTGTCTGTTCCCTGCCCCTGTCCCCCACCTTTTCTGGGACTACTGGGATTGAACCAAGGAGGGGTATGCCATTGAGCTACATCCCCAGCCTCCCCCCCCTTTTTTTCTTATTTTTTGTTTTGAGACCGTCTCCCTAAGTTACCCAGGCTGGCCTTGATTTTGTGATCCTCCTGTCTCAGCCTCCTGTGTAGCTGGGATTACAGGTGTGCACTGCCACACCCAGCAACAACCTGCCCTTTTAAGTTTGTAGATTTAAAATATTTTCTTCATTTATTTTTGAGAAGTTTTACCTCCTCTTACAGTATAAGAAGTGTGAAAGAAGTGCTTCCAAGTTGTTTTTAATATCCCGTTTTGGATCCTTAATGGATAAAAAATAGTAGGTAAACCTCTTTTGGTGCTTACACTTAGGCATAGTAGTCTCGTGATCCTCAACCAGTAGCTTCTCAAGAATCCTGTGGTTTTTGAGAAGAATCTCAAGAATTCTATGATTCTCGAGCCAGTTTTACTGATCACCTTTTTCTGTTATCACACAGAAGATGATGTTTGTTTTACGTAAACTCATGAGGAATCTTAAAACACTTGTGGGAGAAGTGTAGCACTACACTGTAATGATTACTCCTTTATGTAGTGCCATATGGGAGGTTGGCTAGGAATAGTCCAGGCTTTCTCTCCCTTTCTCTCCCGCTCAAGAAAGCAGGCAAATGAGCGACATGAGGCTGGTTTGGCTATGTCTAGGGAGTTACAGGTGGCTCGGCTGATAAGAAGTGTTCTAGTCTCAAATATATAATGAAATAATTTCAGAAATTAGGAAAAATACTTTTAAAAGGACTTTATTTCTTTGTCTGTTTCTCTAAATTCAGAGTCCAGTATGCATTGGGTATGGTTATCCTAGGAGTAAATAGGAAGTGTCAAGCCAGTCATCCTAAATGGAATTTGGGGCCTAACATGGGCCAGTATTTGGGAGGATAATGTAAGTCTATTAGAGAAAAGGTGGTTTCTTAACTGGTTCAACTCATATTATATAAATCTTCTTTCCTGTACGGCTTTAGTAATAATAAAGCTGTCCTAGGCCGTGCATTTGCCATTCAAATAAACCACCTTTCTCTTTTAATTTGACAGGTAGTAGAAATTTCCTTTAACTTTTGGTACCGACTAGGGGAACATTTGTACAAAACTAATGATGAAGTTATTCATGGCATCTTCAAAGCTTACATTCAGAGGCTGCTTCATGCCTTGGCTCGACACTGCCAGCTGGAACCAGACCATGTAAGTTCCCTTCTCTACTTCTTGAAATCTTAATTTCCTCCTCTTTTCAGGCTAATTTGAAAAGATAGAGAATAGAGCTAATGGAATCCAGGTTTTGTCACTTTAGCTTTCAGTGAAGACGTTAATACCAGTATGATAAAGATTAGGTTGACATCAAAAAAAACTGATCTTGCTGAGCAAGTAATTTTTTTCACCCAGAAATTTATTTTAAATTATCCTGCAAAAGAAAAAAATAGTTATTTTATGTACAAAACATTATCTATAAAAGTAAAAAATGGTAAACCATGTCTAGCAGCATAAGAAGAATGATATAAATTATGATATAGCAACTTGAAAATAGCAGTAGTCAGTAGGCTAAGTAGAAAAAATCAGGCCAGGCATGGTGGCACATCCTGTAACCCAAATACTTGGGAGGCTTAGACAGAAGGATCACAAGTTTGAAGCCAGCCTCAGAAATTTAGTGAGGCCCTCAGCAACTTAGTGAGACCCTGTTTCCAAATAAAAAATAAAATAGGGCTGGGGGTGTAGCTCGGAGGTAGAATGCACCTGTGTTCAAGCCCCAGCAACACCCCCCCCCCAAAAAAAAAGGAAAGAAAAAAAGTCAGAATGTAGAATTTTATACTCTTTTTTGTGTGTGTGTGTGGGAATGTGGTACTGGGGATTGAACCCAGGGGCATTCTACCTCTGGGATATACCCCCAGCCCTATTTAATTTTTTATTTTGAAGCAGGGTCTCACTAAATTGCTGAGGCTAGTTATGAACCTGTGATCCTCCTTTCTCAATCTCCCAAGTACTGGGATTACAGTCATGTGCCACAATGCCTAACTTGTACTCTTTTTAATGGTGTGAAACATATGGTTAGATTAAAACAACATAAAAGTGAAATATTTGTGAGGATATTAAAAATTATATTTGATTTACCCTTATTTACATATTTTTCTTGATAGTGTTTATACTGATCTTATAATTTAAAAGAAAATATAGAGCTGGACAGGGTAGCGCACGCTTGTAATCCCAGTAGTTGGGAGGCTAGACAGGAGGATTGCAGCTTCAAAGCCAACCTCAGCAATTTAGCGAGGCCCTCAGCAACCTAGTGAGACCCTGTTTTCAAATAAGAAATAAAATCAGGCTGGGGGTGTAGCTCTGAGGTAAAATGCCTCTGGGTTCAATCTCTAGTACCCCTCCAAAATTTTAAAATAAAAAATAAAACAGTGCTGGAGGTGTAGCTCAGAGGTAGAATGCCCCTGGGTTCAATCTCTAGTACCCCCCAATATATATATATTCTATTTGCTTAGAAGAAAACATACAAATATTACAGAAGAGTTGGAAAATGAAATTCTAAGTCTTCAAATTTTGCCCTATTTATTTCATTCTTTTGGTTGATTGATTTAATCTAGGATGTGGAATAAATTTAATTAATTACACTGAATCTGACAGGCTGTTCTTTGTTTTTATTTTGTTTTTTGAGGTGCTAGGCATCGAACCCAGAGTTAGGCAAGCATTTTACCATTGAGCTATACCCACAGTCTACGTTGTAATGTTTTTTATCTAAACAGAACCTTATTGATTGTGTAGTGGTTTTCAAACCTTTTTTTTTTTTTCGGTACCGGGGATTGAACACAGGGGCGTTCTACCTCCGCGCTATGCCCCCAGCCCTATTTTTTATACTTTATTTTGAAACCGGGTCTCACGAAGTTGCGGAGGGCCTCACTAAGGAGAGAGAGAGAGAGAGACAGGGAGAGAGAGCGAGAGAGAGAGAGAGAGACAGAGAGAGAGCTGAGGCTGGCTGCGAACCCGGATCCTCCGGTCTCCGCCTCCCAAAGTACTGGGATTACAAGCGTGCGCCACCACGCCCGGCTTCAAACCTTTTTTTTTTAAGCTGAGGAATCCTTTCTTTAACTTCGTCTTACTTGGAAGATTAATGTATAAATAAAAAAGCAGGGCTGCTCTAGTTCACTGGCTCTCCCTACTTGATTTCCTTCTTCCCTTTGCTAATTTGGTGACACCATTTTCCTTGCAGGTCTTTTTTTTAATACTTACAAGTGCTTTATAATTTGTATAGTAGTTTATAATTTTATCTGAGACAGCCATCATTTTCTCCTCATTCCTCAACCTTAATTTTTCTTCACCTTAAAACAAGCATGTTGAACTAGATCAACAATTCTCATTCTTACTAAGGGCTTTTTCCAGGTATATGTGGCCTAAGATTCTGATACATGCCCTTAATCTTCTCAAAATTAATTGGTAACCCTTTATTTAATTATAAAAGTATGTTGGGGTAGAAAGGATTTAAAATCTAAAATTCTGCCTTCTGTGTGAAGTTATTGTCATAATGGTTGGTTTGGAAAGATCTTGGACAATAAAACTACAGTTACTTGTTTGGTACTAAAGAGCTGACCTTCTGTAGACAGGCTTATATAACTTACCACTTCTTTCAGGTCACTTCTCACCCCACCCCCACCTCACACTGTTTCAAAAGCAAAACAGGGAGGGGCTTAAGAATATAACACACACATAAACTGAAGAATTTCTTACCATGAAGGTGGAGGACAGGTTTTGTTGACTTGACATGGGAAGGCTTTCTATCTCTACTAGAATAATCTCGTGATTTAGGCAACTTTGGTTTTTTGGGATTTGACTGCTTAATGGCTTTTTCTTCGCTATTGATTTTATAGAGGTCATTGAAGGCCTCCGTGAGTTTAAAATAAATGTTACCTGATTTGAAATTTCAGGAGGGAGTACCTGAGGAGACTGATGACTTTGGGGAGTTTCGGATGAGAGTATCAGACTTGGTGAAGGACTTGATTTTCTTGATTGGGTCTATGGAGTGTTTTGCTCAGGTAAGCCCATTTGGAGATTCTTGAGCCAGTTTTACTGATCACCTTAATTGTGTTCACGTCTGTGTCTCCTGTAAATGTTCCATCTTCTTCAAGCTTAGTGGCTAAATGGGATAATGTATATGCGGGTGCCTAGCACATTGCCTGGCATATAGTAGCTATGTTAGTATCTAACAAGCCAGTTGCAGTCTGTTTATAGTTCAGTTATAGTTTACAATGTTACTCTTCTAATGAGTTCCACTTCTAATGTTCCACTTGTGCATCTGGATTAGAAGATCATAGATAAGCATTAAAACCTCCAGGATGCATGTAGGGAATTTGGACTATGTACCAGCTCCTGGCCACTCTTTCAGTTATTTGGCATTTCCTTTGTCCATACTTATAGTTAGATTCCTGTGCAGTTTCATCCCAGAGGTGACTATACTAGAGTAGAAGATTCATAATCATGTGATTTTCCTGACAATCAGTGAGTAACATTTTACCTCATAAGGTTGCAATCATCATCATCCATATCACTTAACTTTAGCATAATTTCAAGTGATTTTCATATTGCTGGATCATACTCTAATGAGCTCTGAAATACTGGTTTGGATGTTTTGTCACAGCAATACTGAACTAGCATAAAAAATTTTGGTAACTAAGTCATTTTGTGTTGTTAGCATAATCTGGCCTAGGACGTGCTAATAACATAACTATTTTTATTACAAAGCATGTTTTTTGACTCAACTATGAAGGGTTGGAGATTCTTAGAAAGCAAATTAGTGAGATCCCCGGACCATAGGCAGGTGACCTGTGCTCAGATTTCAGCTCTTTTCTCGCTGGCTCTGTGGCTTTCAGCAACTCCTTTGCTTGTATCCAGGTTCAGTTTTCAAATTTATATAAATTATCAATGTTACCAAGGTGTGTTCTGTGTAACACAAACCCTATGATATGTTCTTTGGAAAAATTAAAAAGTTAAATCATCAATTGAAGTTGGGAAATGATCTAACTAGTGTATTAAAGGCTCTGTGAAGTCATACAGAGAGTTGTTTTGTCTTCCCTAGTAGTCATTGTCATTTGACGGTAGAAATATTATTTAAATGAATACCTAGTTATATTCCACAAGTGGGTATGAAATTATGAACCAGAACATCTCTGAGTATTCTGCTAGGTCTACCTTTTATAATAGTTCCTTCTAAATAGCTGTTTTATAGGAATTTAGCCTGTACCATCAGTGTTGATGTAAATAGTTAAAATAGTAGAAATGTAAAGCCAATACACATGTAGAGGATTTACATTGTATCTACATTTTAAATATGTTTATGTATTTATCAACTATCAGTACCAGAAAAAGATACTTAGGGTTATATGTTTTGTTTTCCCAAAATACACATTTTCTGGTGGCAGATGATAATCTTGATAAACTCTTGAGGATCTAAATGGGTTTATTTCAAATACTAAAATAATAGTTACTTCTACTTAGTGAGGATGTAGAAAATAAAAATAATATTCTTGCCTGGCGCTGAGAGATAGATTTAGAAACCAGGAGCTGGATTTTTTCCTTTTCTTTCTTTTTTTTATAACTAAAAGCATTTTTCATTTTGTTTGTTTTGGAATTTGTTTTCTTTTTAATGGATCCGTAATCCACCTCTTCTTCTCTAGTTATATTCTACTCTGAAAGAAGGCAACCCACCCTGGGAGGTGACAGAAGCGGTTCTCTTTATCATGGCTGCTATAGCAAAGAGTGTTGATCCGTGAGTGTCTAATAAGTCTTTTGCTGGGAACTCTAAATATCAAGAGGAAGGAAAATTGCACCATTTTTCTCTTATATGGTATATGATTGGAAATTCTTAGAACTTCTTACTTCTGTAGTGTTGTCTAGATTTCTGACTTGGAGCCTAGTCCAGGGTAGCCTACATTGCTGCTTCCATGTTTTAACCACATTTCCTAGAGTTAAAATTATTTTACTCTTGATGCTGGGAATAGAATACTGATTTATTTTTTCAGCTGAAGCTCCCCTGTGAAAGTAGATTTAAATCAAGAATTTGTTAAGACTATTAAATTGTTGGTACTTAAAAGCAATTGAATAGGAAATAATTTGGGCTTCCTGCATTTGTGACCTAGGTGTAAGTTATCCTTAAAAATGTTTAATTACATTGTATTCCTTTTTTCTGTCTTGTGAGTTTTAGAGAGTCAAGACAGGCACCATCTCATCTAAAAGAGTAGCAAGATCTAAAGAGCAGTTATTATTTTTGTTAGAGTAGGTTTATTTTTCTCTACTAAGAAGTTTAGGTCCTTAATTATATACTGTATTATTTGTTCTTAAACCTGTTTAGGTATCTTTGAAGCCTTCTATGACAGTCTGAAGGTTATTAAAATCTTTAATATTCTTACTGACATGTGTTTGTTTGAAAAAGGATGGGGAGATAGTCTTCAATAATTGGCTTAGTGTCCCTAGGAAACATAAGGTATAAATGAGAGATTTTCTATTATTTGTTTATCTGCGTGTCAAGCCAACTGCATGATTGCATTTTTTAGTCCATTTAAAGGATTTAATAAGCCTAGTTATCAGCAGGGGGTGCTCTTGCTCTAATCCAGGATATTATTTACATTTTAAACATCTTCATTTCTGGATTAAGTTCTACTACTTTGGGGACATCCTCCACTCTTTTGAAAAGAACCTTGGCCAGTATACTTGGATGGGGTGAGGATGAATTCATGGAGCTGTGGAAAGTAGTTAACTTTAATTTTCCCTCATGTTACAAATCAGGGCACCTTAACCTATTCCTGCAGCTTGTTTTCTTCTTTCAGTTAGTGAGCTGGTCTACCCATACTTTCCTATTCTTAAGTTTCCAGTATCCAGCCACAAGAAATCTTTTGGAGAATAACAGCTAATAGAAAGTGGACTATGAGAGTTACTCATTCATTAATCTGGCCATTCAGCAATATTTATTGGGTGCCCACTATGTGCCAGGCACTGTTCTAGGTGCTGCAGATATAGGAATAGATTAAATAGATTCTTGAAAAGAGAACATTCATCCCCAGTAAACACCTGCCTTTTCCATTGGAAGAGCCTCTTTGATAGCATGGGGTGGCCTTATAAACTTTCCTGACATTCAAAAGATGAAGGAGCAATATGCTTCTCCTGAAACAATGATATCTTTTATTTCTGTCTTTTCACCTTTTTTGAGGATTTGAAAAATGTTCACACCCAATGTTAAGTACTTTTACTTGAATGGTTATTTAGAAAGAAGGCCTTTAGCAATGCATTGTTTCACTGCAGCCTGTTATTTGGCCAAAACATAACTTCTGAAGTCAGTAACTGTGAGCCCTTGCTTTCTGTACTCAGGGAGAACAATCCAACACTTGTGGAGGTCTTAGAAGGAGTTGTCCGTCTCCCAGAGACTGTACATACAGCTGTGCGATACACCAGCATTGAGTTGGTTGGAGAAATGAGTGAAGTAGTTGATCGAAATCCTCAGTTCCTTGGTATGTATACTCTCTTTCCTCTGCTGCTCCTATTACTGATTTCTCTGCTGTTCTTCTTACTTTTCCCCTTATTTTCCTGCTTTCTTTTTTATTGATAGGTAGAATGTTTTTAGACAGGAAACATACTGTAAGTTGTTTAGTTGTCACAACATTTGTAGTCTGACCTGGAAGAAAGACCTTTGAAAGATTAGATTTCCAAATGAGGCGAAAGTTTGGTTCTAGTACTCTGCTTGAGCATGAATGTGTTTCTGTGTTTGTTAGTCCTTGGAACATGCATGAGCTAATCATACTCTCCTGTGGTTCTAACCGAGAAGCTACTAATAGGCTAAAGGAGAAAGGGGTTTTCTGTGTTAGATACATACTCCATTTAAAAACTAAGAATTATGCCGGGCATGGTGGCACCACACAAAAATAAATAAATATAAAATAAAAACTAAGAATTATGATTCAAAACAGAATAAATACAAGTGAAAATGAAGAATGTTGAATTATATAACCTCTGGCTCCCTTATGGACTTGAAAAAAATAACTAAAGATCATATAAAATAACATTAGAATTGAAGGGAAAATTAAAAATGATTTATCCTTACCTGCTCATTTTTTGCAGATAATGCTAATGAGCCCCAAAGAAATTAAGTAATTTATCCAAAGTAATATCTATCAAGCCCCTGACATTAAGAAGAATATGGTCTGAGAATTTTAGGAATCCTCAAATTTGTGAATAGTAGTATCCCATTAAGTCTGATGTGCTTCTTGTGCACTTTTTTTTGTGTGTGTGGTACTGGGGGTGGAACCCAGGTGCCTTCTACCTCTAGGCTATACCCTCAGCCCTATTTTACTTTTTATTTGGAAACAGGGCCTCACTAAGTTGCTGAGGCTGGCCTCAAACCTGCAATCCTCCTGTCTCAGCTTCCCAACTACTAGGATTACAGGTGTGCACCACCATGCCCAGCTTATGTACATTTTCATTATCACATTTTTACTTGATTTTATTTTTATTTTTGTGTATGTCTGTATGTGTGGGTGGTACTGGAGATTAAAGGGGGACCTTCTGCCTCCAAGCCATACCCCTAGTCTCCCCCCTTTTTTTGCAATACCTGAGATTGAATCCAGAGGCATTCTACCTATATGCTATAACCCCAGCCCTGTTTTATTTTTCATTTTGAAACAGGGTCTTGCTAAGTTGCTGAGGATGTCCTCAAACCTGTGATCATCCTGCCTCAGCCTCCCAAGTACTGGGACTACAGACGTGCACCACCATGCCTGGCCACCCCCAGCCCTTGTGAATGTTTTATTTTGAAACAAGATCTCACTAAGTGACTGAGACTGGCCTCAAACCTGCGATACTTCCTGTCTCAGCCTCCTGAGTACTGGGATTATAGGTGTGCATCACTATGCTGAGTTTACATGATCTGCTTTTAATGATTGAAACGCTTGCTAAAAAGAATGAACATTGGGCTGGGATGTAGCTCAGTGGCAGAGTGCTTGCCTTTAAAGTGCTCCACCCTGGGTTCAATCCCCAGTTCCAACAAAACAAAAAGACTACAATAAAACAAAAAAGAATGAACATGCTCTTTTTTCTCATATCTGTATCCAGAGCATATGATAGACATGGTCACATCATAACAGCCACTTTCCAAGTTCAGCATACCATTTCAAAATATTTTCAAAATGTTATTGCTTAAATCTTAGATTTTTTTTTTATTTCCATTATCTGCTTCAACATTTGGTTTTCATTTTGAACTACTTTTTCATAAAGAAACATAAGTTCCTTCCTCTCTCCCTCTCTTCCATTCTTTTTCTTGAGATGCAGGTCTCACTATATTGCCCAGGCTGGTCGTGAACTCAGGGTCCCAAGTGATCCTCCTGCCTCAGCCTCCTTTTTTTTTTTTTTTTTTTTTTTTTTTGCGGTACTGGGGATGGAACCCAGGGGGATTCTACCTCCGAGCTACATCACCAGCCCAATTTTTTATTCTTTATTTTGAAACAGGGTCTCACTAAGTTGCAGAGGGCCTCACTAAGTAGCTGAGGCTGGCCACGAACCTGCGGTCCTCCTTTCTCAGCCTCCCAAGTACTGGGATTACAAGTGTGGGCCACCATGTCCGGCCTGCCTCAGCCTTCTAAGTAGCTGGGACTACAGGCATGTGCCACTGTGCCCAAGCCTGACTTGTTTGTGTTAACTTAATATCTTCAGTTTATATCCAGTATGCACTAAAGCTAGTTGAACTGCAAACTTGTCATTTAGTACCACCTTGCAGTATCCCATTCAGATTATAACCTCAGCAGTAAACTAATTTCATTGTCTTCTTTCTCACTCTAAAATAGTCGAGACAGGAGCAGTGGTGCATGTCTGTAATCCCAGTACTTGGGAAGCCAATACAGGAGGATTGTAGGTTCAAGGCCAGCCTCAGCAACTTAGTGAGATCCTGTTTCAAAATTAAAAAAATAAAAATTGCTGGGAGTATAGCTCAGAGGTAGAATGCCCCTGGGTTCAATAGCCAGTACCAAAATAATAATAATAAAATAGTCAAAACCAAAAAAATTCAGTGTGAAAACCACAGAGGTCTACAGTATTAGAGTTCCTTGGACTGTGTTCCAAATTCTAGGTCTTCTGAGAGTCTTAGGCTAAACAGGATTGGGGTGTTTGGGGAGGGGTAGGTTGTGCTGGGTTGGTATATTGTATTGATTGTTAGACTAAATATGGAAATAATGGTTGTAAATGCACTTTAAGACATTATTCATTTGGTTCCTTCATTTTTTTCATGGTTTGCTATGAGATCACTCTACATAAAATGCTTTTTAACCACATGTAGTTTTCTTAGGGTTTTTTTCCATAGAAGAACATTCTGATTTTTTGGGTGGGGGGTCCTGGAGATTGAACCCAGGCACCTTCTACCTCTGAGCTACACCCCCAGCCCTATTTTATTTTGAAACCAGGTCTCACTAAGTTGCAGAGGGCCTCACTAAGTTGCTGAAGCTGGCCACAAACCTACAATACTCCTTTCTCAGCCTCCCAAGCTGAGCTTGTAACTGGGATTACAAGCCTGTGCCACCACACCTGGCTACATTCTGATTTTTATAAAGGAAGGGGAAAAGATTAATAGAATTTATTCTATAGAAATACACCTTGGGGCTAGGCGGTATAGCTCAATAGTAGATCACTTGCCTAGCATGCCCAAGGCCCTGAGTTCAATCCCCAGCACAGCAATAAATAAGTAAATATATGAAGTCAGGCATGGTGGTGCACACTTGTAATTTCAGTACTTGGGAGACTGAGACAGGAGGATTGCAGTTCTTGGCCAGCCTCAACAGTTTAGGGAATCCCTATTTCAAAATTTTTGTTGTTGTTGTTTTGAAACAGGGTCTCACTAGGTTTCTGATAGTCTTGCTATGTTGCTGGGGCTGTCCTCGAACCTGTGATCCTCCTGTCTCAGTCTCCCAAGTACTGGGATTACAGGCATGTGCCACCACACCTGGTTTCAAAATTTTAAAAAATAAATAAAATAGGATTGGGGGTGTAGCTCAGAGGTAGAATGCCCCTGGGTTCAATCCCCAGTATCCAGTACACATGGATGCACGCATGTGTATAGATATGAAATTCACCTTTACAATCAACTTTCTTGGAACTCTTACCTTTGGTAAAATTTAGGCGTAGTTTTAATCATCTAGAAGTACTAAAGATTCATCTGCATGTTTTAAGGCCTGTTATAAATAGAAAGAAGCTAATATAAAATATCAGCTTTAGACAGCTATCATTGTCCTGATTAGCGTAGGCTGTTTTACTGAATGATTCATCTCTCGGTATAATGGTAACTCTTTGAGCTTTATATTCTTTCTTATATTACCATATTTTTAATAATTAGGATGTCTCTGTATGCTCTTAAGTCTTTGGTTTTCACATTGTGCTCCATGAGTCCATAAGGTTGGAAGGAACCGTTGATTATCATAAGGGAAGAAATGGAAGATGAAAATAGAGCTAAGACCTCCTGATACAGTACCAGTGAGATCAGCTCTATTTTTATGCTTTTTATATTGAGGGTTCTGTACATACTCTTGTTTTTATGTTGGAAGGTTTTTTTACTTGTTAGAAAATGTGAGCCGGGCGTGGTGGCGCACGCTTGTAATCCCAGTACTTTGGGAGGCGGAGACCGGAGGATCTGGGTTCACGGCCAGCCTCAGCACACACGCGTGGCGCGCGCGTGCGATCTCTCTCTCTCTTTCTCCTCTCTCTCTCTCTGTCTCTCTCTGTCTCTCTCTCTCTCTCTACCTAGTGAGGCCTTCCGCAACTTCGTGAGACCCGGTTTCAAAATAAAGCATAAAAAAATAGGGCCGGGGGTGTAGCGTGGAGGTAGAACGCCCCTGGGTTCAACCCCTGGTACCGCAAAAAAAAAAATGTGTAAACTTCTGCTCTAACAAACTAGAAGTTTTCCTTGAGTTTCTGGTATGGAATCTCTTCTTGGCTTTACTCCTCAGACCCTGTGCTGGGCTACTTGATGAAGGGCCTGTGTGAAAAGCCCCTGGCTTCGGCTGCAGCCAAAGCCATTCACAACATCTGCTCTGTCTGCCGAGATCACATGGCTCAGCACTTTAACGGACTCCTGGAGATTGCCCGCTCCCTTGATTCCTTCATGCTGTCTCCAGAAGCTGCTGTGGGCTTGCTAAAAGGTATTTACTTAAGATGCTAACTAGTAAGTCTCCTCTAAGCTACTACTGGGGTTATTTTACCCCAATCATATTACTGTTTTTTAGGTATAATATACTTAATGATGGTGAAATTGGCTTTTGACTATGTGTACATGCATTGTTTTCTTAGGATATTTTAGGGCTGTATAATTAAGTTTTACCACTTGCCAGTATGCCTTTGTGGGTGTCAAACAGCCCTTGCAGGGGTGGATGACCTTACGTGTGAACTAATTCTGTTTCTTATGTCTGTGACCAGTTTCCTTCCTAGCTAGTGTGACTATGCATTTTCTACAGGTTTTCTTTTTGAACCATAGGTTTTTGTTGTTTCCCTTCATGGGCATAGATAATAAGGCATTAAATCACAGATAAAGAGCCCGGTGTGTTGGTACATGCCTGTTTGAAAGCACTTTGGAGGCTGAGACAGGAAGATTACAGATTTGAGGGCAGCCTCAGCAAGTAGTGAGATGCTCAGCAACCTAGCAAGACCCTGTTTCAAAACAAAAACAGAAAAAATAGGGCTGGAGTGTAGCTCAGAGATAGAATGCCCCTGGGTTCAATCCCCAGTATCACTAAAAAAAAAAAAAATCACAGATACTATTTCTTGTTAGTTTCTAGTAAAATTTAGCCATGATACTGATGGTGTCTAACATTAGAACTGTCAGTTATCCGTGATATCTTCTAGATGTGGAAGACTTTTTAAATAACATTCTTTTCTGTAGAAATGAATTAAAAGGAAAGTCGTGTTTAAATTTAGACCCTCCTACCTCTAGGTGTGTGTGTGTGTGTGTGTG